>JBBPBX010068574.1:0-19085 GCA_038048925.1 Garcialebias charrua
TTCCTGGTGACACCTCTTCATTATCATTTTGAGCTAAATAATTCTCTATTTCTTTTTTTAAATTCTCTTTAATGTTTGGGTAGTTTAAAATATTTGTGTTCAACCTCCATAATGTAGATCTATTTTTCCTGTTCAGACAAATGTCAGCATAAACTGGATTATGATCAGAAATTGTACAGGGACCAATTTCACATGTTTTGATTTTAAACAAATCATTCTTGAATGTGAGAATGTAATCTAACCTAGAATATATGTTATGTGGGTACGAGAAGTGGGTGTATTCTCTATTAGTTGGGTGTTGTTCTCTCCATACATCAACTAAACCTAAATCACCCATAAGGCGTCCCATCCTCTTACCAATATTTCTTACATCACCTTTCCCATTAGAGGAGTCTAATTTGGCGTTTAATAAGGTATTAAAATCACCGCTGCATAATAAAGTTCCCTGACTCCTTGTTGTTGCAATTTTGAGAATCTGTTTATACAATGACCAATCGCTGCCAGGTGGAATGTATACATTCAGGAGGGTAGTCATGGCACCATCAATCTTACCCGTTATCATTATATACCGACCTTCTTTATCTTTGTATTCTGATATATGTTCATAGTTAAGAGTTCCGGATAGCAAAATCGCCACTCCCCTCCGCCTCCCAGAACTGTGGGAAGAATAAAACACATGTTTAAAACCCATCCTGTTCAATTTAGCATGCTCTTTATCACTCAGATGCGTTTCCTGCAATAGAACAATTTGGACTTTATCTCTTTTAAATTTAGATAAAGCTTTCTGCCTTTTTACTGGACTATGTAAACCATTAATATTATTTGACACCATTTTTATCAACCTGCTACTCATCTAAATTATATTTCTTGATTATACCATGTACCTTAATGGGCTCCCCGCTCACTCTTGAAAACACTGAACATAGAACAAATAAAAAAGTAATGGGCTCCCCGCTCACTCTTGAAAACACTGAACATAGAACAAATAAAAAAGTCAACATCAAAAACAAAGTCAAAAACAAAACAAACTCAACCAGAACTCTTGACTTCCAAGGTGGGGGTCTCTGGGGTAGACCCTGCTTCACCCCCAAAGGCGGCTTCCTCATCGGTCAATGAAGGGGGCCCTTAGTGGCTAAGGCCTCAGTGTAGAACGCACCGTGAGAAACCTAACTTATTTACTATTGTACATCATAAACCAAATGCAAGTCTTAATTATTAATAACAGAGTGGATCAACCTCATTTTTCTGTGCGTGTGGGAGATGTCCTCTTGAAAGTTCTGAGTTTTTCTTTGTAGCCGGCTGCTTGGTCCTGCTTCTTGCTTGTCGTTCTGCTCCTCGGTCCCCTGGGCACCCTGCTCCAGGACAGCTGCCTCAGCTGCTCCAGGGCCGTTTCTGGTGACTTAACGACCTGCACAGCGTAGCCTCTGCTGGACATGTCTTCAGTAGCTTCCACCACCGTGTTGTAAATCTTTGTTTCGTCTGCATACTTCACCCTCAGCCGGGCTGGGAAGAGAGTCTGAAAAGGGATCTGCTGCTCCTTCAGGATCCTACGCACTTCTGCATATTCTTTTCGTTTTTTCAAAATCAGAGGGGGGTAGTCATGATCAGAATTCACTTGCTTGCCGTTCCAGGTAAATCCTCTTTTCTGCCATGCCTTGCAGAGGAGGAGATCTTTAGTTTTAAAATTGAGGAATGTCACAATAATAGAACGTGGTGGCGCGTCGTTTGGAGGTGGAGGGCCTAGAGAGCGGTGCGCCCGTTCAATGTTTATGTCGAGCTCGTCTTGGGACAGAGCCAAGCCCTCACGGAGCAACTTCTCCACAAAGTCACACATTGATGCCGAGTCCCGTTCAGCCGCCTCGGGTACGCCATAAATATGCATGGTCTCTCTTCATGTACGGCTCTCTAGGTCCATTAGTTTATCCTCAAGTTTTATTTGTAGCTTTATTATTTCAGTGATGGCCTCCTCCGTAGCTACGATCCTCTCCTCCGCTTTTTCAATCCGACCCTCCGCCTCATTTAGTCTGGCGTTCATCTTTCGGATTTCTTCTTTAATTTCCCCCAAATGTGCATTATTTTCCTGTCGGAAGCCTCTTAATTCCTACAGTACCGTCTCCTACTCAGTCATGCTTAGCTCAGTTCAAAAAGTTTAGTCGTAGTTATTAGCAGAGCTAGTTAGCGGTTAGCATTAGTCGTGATGCTAGCGATATTTTCTCGGTTTTAAACGTCCGCTTTTTGGCACTACCAAGCATCGATTTAGATGTATTTCGCTCACCCCAGTTCTTATTCACCTTTATGGATGTGTTTTCGTCGTTTTAGTGGGGTTGGGTTTTCAATTTCTTAGGTCCTCTCGGGAGCCCGTTCACTGCGTGGCCATCACGGTGACGTTCAAACCGGAAGTCCCCGACTCAGCTCTTTCTTCACCGCAAACAATCAAAGCAACACCCTCATTACTGAAGATGGAGCCCCAATCTGTTGATCCATCTCCTGCTCCATCCTACCATCATTTGTGAACAAGATGTTCAGAAACAGCACCGGTACTTAATTTCCTCCACTTGAGGCAAAGACACCCCCAACACCCGCAACCCGGATGGAACATTCCACCCATTTCTGATTGAAAACCATGGCCTCAGACTTACAGGTTCTTCACACTCAGCTGTGAACCAGCCCAGTGCATACTGAAAGTGAGACTAAACCCAGGTTGAGACGGTAACTCCTCCTTCCAAAATCTCCCTGAAAATGGGCGTGTCGAGAGACAAGGAAGGGTGGAGGTAGAGTTGTGCTTTTGTTCACGCCTCCACCTGCAACAACCTAAAACAAATTAAACCTCTAGCCAACAACATACACCAAGCAACAACAAAGAATAAACATGTAGATGTATTTATCTATTCCACCCATTCCATCCAAAACCAAAGGCCTAAAACAATGAAAATGAAAAGAAAAATAAAACCGCTTGTCAGGAGTGAAATGCAGCACTTCCATATAAGGTATGCACTTCTCATCTCTGCAGGGGATTGGCTCTGCTTGAACCACCTGTGTGACATCACACATGAGCAGACATGTCACACATGAGCAGACATGTCACACATGAGCGTTTGCACAAATAAGAAAATTAAGGTGTAATCCACCAGTTCAACCCATAGAACTACCGTAAACACATTTTTAGACCAAATATTGCCAAATATTGCCAATTTACACAGATATGCACAATTATGTGAGAATAAACACAGCCATAGTGCTAGATAACATTTTAAACACATTCTAGGGACAAGAAAGTTAATTCTCAATAGTCCAGGTATCAAATCCGCTCATTCTCAATCAGTTCATCTGGACAGTTTCTTTTTAGCAGAAACGTTTCACCCTCACTCCAGAGGGCTTCCTCAGTCAGAGTAGTCCAAAGCACACTGAAGTTAACCCACCAAGTAAGCAACTTATGTGGACCAACCAGTTTGCTGTAGCCAAGATGGTTTCTGGGGGTGTGTCCCTCGTCGACTCCTCCCAGGCAGGCAGACATGTCCAAAGTGGTTCAAGACAAGAAAGTTAATTCTCAATAGTCCAGGTATCAAATCCGCTCATTCTAGGGAGTTTATCAGCTAAAAAAAGTTAATTTTGGGTTTAGTCGCACTTGAAGGTCTGGGCCCAAACACGCCAACAGAACCATATCATCTGCATAAAGCAGAAATGAAACTCTGAGGTTCCCAAACCAGGACCTATCTGGTCCATAGCCAAATTTGGTAGAAAGTCGAGCTCGTTCTCAGCATGAGGCAAGAAGGATACTATTATGTTTCACTGACTCGAGCCTCGGTGCAGTCGTTTCTGTTTTCCACTGAAGTTTGGCTTTCTGTGCTGCTTCGCACATTTGGAAGACCTGATCAGGCTCAGGGGGTGTAAATTAAAGAGGAGGGAGACCTAATTACAGAGAACACGTGTCCTCAGCTGGGATCATCCGTTTGGTTCTATGGTTGTCCCGGATAGATTTGTGCATTCTTCTCCTGCATCAACAAACTGTTTTAAACACGTTCCTCTTGGGATGAAAGGGGGATTTGTGACCCCGACACGGGAACCATTCAGCCTGTACGCCTCATTACTCTGGCTCAGTGTCGTTTCAGGTTTGTTTTCCATCTAACCCTGCCCTCCCTCACCCTTCACTCCGATCATTTTACTCCCCCCGCTGCCATTCCTTTTGGCTCTTCGGGAGGAATGCAGGAGTCGTCGGGAGTTGGTGCAGAAAACCTAAAAACCTTTGGCTCCGATCGCTGCTGGGCGTAAAGGTCGCTCCGGCTCCCACGCTAAATACAACATTCCTGCTCCTCCTCGAAAACTTTGAGTCGACACGAGGCTGGATTGGAGCAGCAGAACTGCTCGTAGAAGGAGCCCACACCGATTTTCATGAAGGAGCCTGGAAAACCTGTGGAGCACGTGTGTCGCATGCAGCCGCAGGATTACATCAAGCTGCTTTATGAACGTGTTGTTATCCTTTTACAGGCCTCAGGGTTGGCTCATCACCAAGCTTTAACAGAGAAACAGCCCCCCCTCCCCAACTGTACACCAACTGTTATTTTTGTCTTGGTGGAGTGTGGGGGCGCTTTCTCTCCCCCTTATGAGAACTTTCCAGGCTGTTCGGGTCATTATTTGTCCCATCATGGCTGCTGCTAATGATTTTATGGTTTTTTTTTTTACGTCGACCCCTGGCGTGACCTTTGGTCTGAGGGGAACCCACAGATTTATGGCCCCCCTCCAGCATCGGGGGCCCTGCCCCTCCAGGGCCAGGCAGACCCAGTTTGGCCGTCCGATCCTTTCATGTGAAGCGATCCACCTCTGGAGGGGCGAAACATCTGCAGGCAGGAGATTCAAACTCCTGCAGGAGTTTTCCTCGAGGTCCCCTCCATCCACTGGAACCAGGTCTATTCTAAAGGAAACATCTGGCTCTAATTACCCCCCTCTTCACATCACCCCCCGTGACTGTATTTTTTCTAGAACTTCTCCCTCACCACCTCCTCCTTCACTCTCTCCTCCCACCCCAAACAGCCTCCTCCTCCCCTCATCTCTCACCTCCTGCTCCTCCTCAGCTTTGCTTCTTCACCACATCACGATGCATCCGGGCAACATCTGGGGGCTCCTCTCCGTCCTCCTGTCCATGACCCTGGGGGGGACAAAGGCCCAGCAGACCAACTACACCAGGTACGGTCCAGATGAGGCGTTCAGGGTCCAGGACCTCGTTAAACGCAAGCTCAGCCAAGGTTTGGTGGTTTGTGGCGGGTTGGTTTTTGCATTTTTCAATTGCCTAAGATGCTTTTTTAAAGTTTGTGGTTTAGTTCATTATAATGTTGTAGTGTTTGTTACCAAATAATCTAATAAAAAGGGTAATTTTTAATAAAACTAGCAGAATACAATCACAGGATATACATCTTTATGGGTTAACGTTTGAAGTCTGCCCAATTCAAGATGGCTGTCTCAACCAGCTGACTGTAAAAACATATTAATTTATGTACAGCTCATTAAATTGAACAAACTAAACTAAAAACAGACACGGTAGTAGCTGAGACTAATCCACAGCACACATCTGAGCCCCCTGACAGACTGCACGAGAGATTCCTTGATATTTAAGAAAGCAACTTTGTTCAGTCTGTTAGCAAAACATCTTGTGAACCGCTGAATGTATTGTAATGAAGCCTTCAGAGAATAATCACTGGGTTTGCGTCTACAAGTGTTTAGGTATAGAAGCCATTCTCATTCAAGATGGCTGCCACAGCCAACTGATTGTAAATGCAATACCAGCTGTAAACCAGTGAGTTTTACAGATGTTCAGCTAACATTTGGTGTAGTAGTAGCTGAGAGTCACTCCCAACACAAACTCTGAGAGTGACACCTTGATGTTGTGTAAAGGTCGTTGTAATGGCTGTAACTCAACATGAGATGATCTCGTGTCTCTGCTGGCCTCGGCCCAGAAGAGGAAGTTCTGTGAACTGACTTCCTGTGTTTCTGGAATCAATCAAATGAATCATGTTTTAACGAGATGTTTTAATAATTAGTCAGATGTTTGGTGGGTTCAGCAGCTATGTTTATGGTTCAATGTGCTCAGTTGCAACAAAGTTTAAGAAGTATTTGTTGTGGCTTCAGTTCAGTCAGATTATGTAATGTTCCAAGATTTACAGTAATTATGGCCAGAGTTGCATCACCGCTAAAGAAATATTTCATCAATCTGTTAACAGCGGTGTAGTCACAGTGTTGAGTTCTCTTTACATTGAACTGTTTTTATCTTCTAAGTTTGACAGTTCATTCATGCCTGAGCCGTCTCATTGGTTGTTCTGTGAGATCATCTCTTGATGTGATTGGCTAAAAAACAGGAAGTCGGATGAGTTTGGCTCATGGTTCTCTTACTGTGGTACAAAGAGAAGGAAGTGAAGGACCAATCAGACTGGAGCCATCCGTTCATCATCCATTCATACATCCGTTCATTATCCATTCATCCATCCGTTCATTATCTATCCATCCATCATCAATCCATCACCATCCGTTCATCATCCATTCATACATCCGTTCATTATCTATCCATCCATCATCAATCCATCATCCATACATCACCATACATCCATTCATACATCTGTTCATTATCTATCCATCCATCATCAATCCATCACCATCCGTCCATCATCCATTCATACATCTATCATCTGTCATCTATCATCCATCCATCATCCATGATCTATCCATCCATCCTCATCCATCAATCCATCCATCACCCTTCATCCTTCCATCCAACATCCATCCAATATCCATCCATCCATCCATCATTCAACATCCATCCAACAACCATCCATCCAACATCCACCCATGCATCCATCCATCCATCCATCCATCATCTATTCATCCATCCATTATCCTTCCTTGGTCCATCAATTCATCCATACTCCATCATCCATCCACATATCATCTATCCATGCATCATCCATCTGTCCATCCATCATCATCCATCCATCATTAATCCATCATCCATACATAACATAAATCCTTTATGCATCCATCTATCCATCATCCATCCATCATGCATCCATCTATCCATCATCAATCCATCATCCATTCATCATCATCCATCCATCATGCATCCATCTTCCATTCATCCATCCATCTTCCATTCATCCATCCATCCATCACCCATCATGCATCCATTCATCCATCATTCATTTATCCATCCAACATCCATCTATCAATATCCTTCATCCATTCATCCATTCATCCATCATCTATCCACCCACATCCATCATCCATCCATCTATCCACCCACATCCATCATCCATCATCCATCCATCTGTCTGTCCATCATCCATCCATCCATCCATCCACACATGCACATGCACCTCCACCTCCACCCCTCACATCACAAACATGGACTTGGAAGAAACTGATGTACAAGTTGCAGCTTCTTGGTTTGGACTTGAAGATGAGGAGAACAGAAGACTGACTGTCAGACTGAGATTTGCCAGAGTATCAAGATGAAAAGCAGACCCAGGAGATGGTGGGTGAGACTGTGTGCTGACATTACCACAGGCTGAAGGGGGAATCACTACAAGAATATACTGAACACCACAGATACGTTGCAGCCGTGCTGCTGCATCAGAACAAAACTCCACACCAATACAGTACTGCTATTTAACTGCCATGTTGGACACACCACCAAAAGATGCTGTAGCAGTCCAAATGCATCAGGAACGTTCATCATTCATTCATTCATCTGCTACTTGTTCTGGAACTGGGTCAGCCTGAGCAGGGAGGCTCAGCCACCTCCTCCCTCTCTTCTGAGAGGATTTTAATGCATTCCTAAGTCGTCTGAGACACAGTCTGTCCAGCGTGTTCTGGGTCTTCCCATGGTCTCCTCTCAAATGAACATGCATGGAAACCCTCCTCAAGGAGCCAACCAGGGAGCATCCTTACCAGATGTCTGAACCAACTCAACTAGTTCCTCTCGATGTGGAGGAGCAGCGGCTCTACTCCGAGCCTCTCTAGATAAATGAACTTCTGACACGATTTCATTGGGAGAGTCCAACTACCCTGCCGAGAAAACTCATGTTACCCTCCATACATGATCTGATTTCCACCCAGGTCTGGAGTCAGGCTTGGAGATGGGGCTTGCTGGCAAGTACCTGGTGACTGGGATTCTACCCATAGGTCCTGGTCTGTCTCAGCTTGAATGAGTTGTGCATGGTGCCGCGGGCAGCTGCCATAGCTAAGGCCTTGGTGCTCTGACCCTGGTTTACCAGGGCTGACTCTAGGGACAGGCCAGGATAAAAAACAAAAATGAATTTTAATTTTACAGCTTTTAACGTAAATGACATAATACAAACATTTTACATATAATTAAGGCATTGGCTTGTCAAACTTAAACTTTACTGTTTCTGAACTGAGGTAATTCAAAGAGCTATGTAGAACAGGTTAGATATTGCCACGGGCAACTCTTTAAAAAATGCAAAACTTGCAAAACTCAGGCAGTTTTAAGATATTACACTAAAACGTAAGGTAGTAGTGGCTACGAATAATCCCAGGCCCATATTCTGAGCACACATCACAACACACTGACCTGTACCTAAAACTATGGCATTAACTGTTGGACTCATATAGGACTGTCACAATAACAGATTTTGCTGGGTGATTAATTGTCTCAGAAATTATTGCGATAAATGATAATATTGTTTGAAATTTGACAATAATTAGTAATTACTGCCAAATTTAAGAAGAAACGTTGGTTAATTTTTGTGTGTAGTACCTTTTTTTTTTTACCACTGGATGGCATTACGACTGTTTGAACCGAAGGATGGATAGTGAGGGAGCGAGCAGCATGTCTCTTTAAGAAAAATAGAAGGGAGGCCTCTTGACGGGACATGGGCCGTCTCTCATTCCTGTTTTCCGGTTCTCAAAATGACGGACGCTCTGTGTGGTTTGAGCTTTTTAGCAAAGCATTTGTCACACAAAGATATATATATATTTTTTTAAATCAGTAAACAAGTTCTCAGCTTCTTTTTGCGATTAACTGATCTATTGTTTATCGCAACAGGCCTAGAGTCAACCCAGTCTGTCTGTTAGCAAAATGTTTAATAAACCACTGTACAGATTTTGATGAACTTTTGAAGTCAACCTAATTCAAGATGGCCACTATAACTACCTGACCTAAGAAAATACAAAATTGTTTATAAGTCAGTGAGTTTTATAGATACTGAGCTAAAATTTGACGTGGCAGCAGCTGGAGTCACGACACACATTTGATTGTTGGATTGCGACAAAACACTATTTTCGAGATTTGACAAAAACATTAAAACTCCTTTATTTCTAAACACAAGGTGCTTTCCGTTCAAAGCTCTGGCATGAAAGGCGGCTGGTGATACACATTCATTCATATATTGATAAAATACAACTTACAACTTCAAACCTTTTTTTTTATTTCCTGAGTTAAATGTTATATTGTTTAACTATAAACTTCAAACATGATGTAAGCAGCTCTTTGTAAAGGCTGATCCTTGTTCCTAACCAGGTGTCTCAACAGGAACATGTGCTTCTTCCTCACAGACCCGTGTTCCACTGTGGAGGGGACCAGGTGGCAGAATCAGGTTTTGTTGGCAGCGAGGGTTTTCCAAGCCTCTACAAACCCAACAGTAAATGCACCTGGCGCCTTACGGTGAGCCACCTCCCCGTCCCCGCTCCTCTCTGACTCCTCCAGCAGCTCACAGCTGGTGTGTTTTGCTCCTCAGGTCCCAGAGGGGAACGTGGTCACGCTGTCCTTCCGCATTTTCGACCTGGAGGCCGACTCGCATTGTCGCTACGACTACCTGGATGTCTACAATGGACACTCGGACTCGGCGCAAAAGCTGGGCCGCTTCTGTGGGACTTTCCGCCCTGGCGCTCTGATTTCCACCACAAACACAATGATGCTGGAGATGGTGACAGACGCAGAGACGCAGTCCAGAGGATTTGTGGCGTTTTTCAGTGGAACCAAACCTTATGCCAACGGTATGGTCACATTTATTTACTTTATTTTATAGTGAGCTGCAACAGACAAAGATTCTAAACTGCTGCAGCTCCTTCAAGCTCAACAAGTGCCACCTGTGTTCAGTAATCTTTAAATCCAACCAGAGAGACTGGGTTGGACCGAGGTCTGGGATTTGACTGGACCGTTTAATTGTTTGTTCTTAAGTCACTGGGGGTGTTGCTTCAGGGTGTCCTGCTGGAAGGTCAGATCTCTGTGAGATCCAAACTGGTTTCATGTCAGTGCTAACCAGTTCACTTAAGATGAAAAATATCCCACAGCATGATGCTGCTACCACCATGCTTCACTATTGAGCTAGTGTTCCCATCATGTTGAGAGTTGTTCAATTTTTGGACAGTCAGTTGTGTTTGACCACAGCTCTTTCCAACATATGTTTGGCTCATCATTTCCTGGTTACTCTTCCAACGATATCAACAAATCCTCCCACCTCGGGGGCCAAGATGGTGTAGAGGTAGGACAGCCGACTTGGGACCAGAAAGTTGCGGTTCAACTCCCCACCATTCCCACATGTCATGGTGTCCATGAGCAAGACACCCAATCCCTAATCGCTCCCCGGGCGGGCACCAACATAGCTGCCTAGCACCCCACCTGGGTGTATCTCACGTGCGTTGGATTAAATGCACAGAACTAATGTTGCCATTGTATGGGAATATATAATGATGACAACATATAGCACTTTACATCTGCAAAAGTCTTTAACCTGATGGTTCCTTCTTTCCCCCATCACAGAGTTAAATGGATTTGGAAATGCCCTCTGTCTGTCCATGCATGTTGTGAGCATGATAACTTGAAAAATCCATTTTGGTGTGTGACTCTTATCAGCATAATACGTTTTTCTTTCAAAAATTGGGTTGCCACATCAAAATCCAAGCTGGCTGCTGTCATATATGTATTAATGTAAACCTTGTGAGATGGATAATTTGGAAAAATAAGCAACTTACCAACTTCTAAACTGGTTTGTCATAGCATCTAGGCGTAAGGACAGTCACAATCAAAGATTGGGTTGCTACGTCAAAATCTAAGATGGACACTGCCATGTAAACTGATCACCTCTTCATTTCAATAAACTGCTTTCTCAATAGTGATTAAAATGATAGTTACTTCAAATTGGGTAGGTGAAGATCAATCAGTTTTGGCTCCTGGCTCCACCATTGCACCTGGTGGATAACATTGCTCCCTCACTTGGATCTGTCACTATTGTTGCCTCCAATAAGCAATAATAATTATAAAATAAATAAATAAAACTACCTCTTCTTACACATGTGACTCCTACCCACTGGAAAATCTTTGACCAAAACAATAAAGTTTACTTGTGTTCCCTGTTCAATTCCAGTCTAGAAAAACACAAAAAAAAATCCTATAAAACGTTCACTCTTTAAATCCCCCAGTGACGGGGTACATTGGTGTACCGCTTGTTGATGCACAATAATCCTAACTCTAGGTTCAAAATGTAAAGTGCCTTTGAGAAAAAGAAGTCTTGATTCATCATCAACGCTGGTTGAATCATTTCAGACGATCAGTTCTGTGGGGGGAAGATGACGAAATCCCAGGGAGAGATCATGACGCCCAACTGGCCGGAGAAGAAGTACCCCGCAGGAACCAGCTGCTCCTGGCTCATCACTGTGGAACCAGACAGGGTGGGTGCCTCACTCTTTCACCGCATCTTGGCTTTCAAATGAGCTGGTTGAGTCGTACTTCTGTCTCTCTCTGGGTACCAGGTCATCCAGGTGAAGTTTGAGAAGTTTCTGCTTGAGGCTGACACCTACTGTCGCTTTGACTACGTTGCGTTCTTCAACGGTGGGGAGAGGGACGATTCCAGCCTGATTGGGAAGTACTGCGGCGATCAGGCTCCACAGTAAGACATTTGAAACCCTGCACAGTAAATTCCAATCCACATAATCTTACATGGAAACCTTTTGACTCTTATCCAGACCCATAATTACCAGTGGGAACGAGCTACTGGTCCAGTTTGTGTCTGACCTCAGCGTGACTTCTGATGGATTCCTCGCTTACTACACCAGCGTCCCCCGTGGATCTCAGCTTCCAACTGTCAACTCAGGAGCCGGTACGAGAACCATTCCTGCAGCCCCTGCAGTCAAACCAGTTGAGCCCCAACGCCCTGTCGCCACTCTCCCACCACCCGTCCCCACCACCACAAAATATATCCCACCTCCCCCAGTAAAGCCGACGAGAGGCCGTGTCACAAGGCCAAATGGGAGGAAGCCTGGTAAGGAACGACATGGATGTATTTATCAGCAGGTACTCATCTTGAAACTTAATGTACTTTTTTCTGCTTTTCCTGATTCTAGTTGCTCAAAACCCCCTGTGTGCCAAAGGCTGTAAGAGGAGCGGAACCATCAAGACCAGTTTCTGTTCCAGTGAATTTGGTATGTTTTCTGCTGATGTTCTGATGAGCTTGAACTTTTCCACATTCAATCCCATTACAAACACAGTCTTCAAAGTATTTAACTGGGATTTTATGTGACAACCCAGCACAAAGTTGTGAAGAGGAAAGAAAAAGATACACTACATTACATTTTTAATTGCATGACCGTCAAAAGACGGGCTTAGTATGGTGCAACCTCCATCTGTCAATCGCATGTTAACTTTCTCTTTTCTTGGCTATCATTTCTGATCTGCTTGAGATAATTTAAGGGGATCTCCGACTACTTTCACATATTGGTCTTAATAGGTTATTTCTCTATTCCACTAAAAGTTGTTGCTTGTGACACGTGTAAGCATTTCTGATGCATTCTGTTTCTGTCCGGGTTGAAGCAGCCGCTTCAGTTTCAGCCCAGACAGAAAAAGGTGCGACACAACTACATAAGTGCGTGGTGACGTAGATGTTACGCAGAGCTCGAGTCCAGATGGCGTTAGCAATAGCAGGCTAGGCTAGGCTAATCTCCATCGTGTGTTAAGTTTTCACTTCAAAAATATAGTGCCCATGACCGTCAGAATGTGACTGAACAAACTTTCACAAAGGAAGTGAAAGCAGATGACATAACTGACAAGAGAGGAAAGACTAATTCAGTGGTGTGGAAGTGGTTCATCTACCTTATCTAAGATCCGATAAAGTGCAGGTTTCAGCTGGGGGTGTTGTTTCCGGGACACGATGAGCCAACGTGTCCCTGAAACACCTCCAGCTGTATCAAAAGAGAAGCCCATGCAGCAAACACAGAAGTTTGCTGCATGTGTTGTTAGGTTATGTGGTTGTTTAAAGTCCAAAATATTAATATTGACAAAGTTGAGAGTTTTATGCTAACGTACTAACGATCCATGCTAAGGTGCTAACGATCCATCGTTAGGTTGATGGTCCTCCTTGATCATGTGAGCAGCTGGTTTCGGCTGTCATCAGCCAAACTGGTTGTGTAACACTGTGAGAGGGTGCTATTTATAAGACTGAGCTGAACCCAGCACCTCAGACTGAGGAAGTCTTTCGGACGAAAGACGAAACGTTTATACAAATTTTTTTCTTTGTTTTGTTTTTTGAATGTCCAGAGGACCAGACTTAGCATTTTTTGATTTTTCTACCTGGATTATTGAGCATGCATCAGGGTACTGAGAGTTTTATGTTTATTTGACAGTGATTTCAAATATATTTGAAGGTTAAATACAAATAAAAGATCTGGAGCTAACAAACATTTCCTCCAAATCTTTAGAGCTGGAGCTAATGTCATAAACATTTGTTCGTTCTGAAGCAAATGTTTCATTGTAGCTCTGGATGAATGTTTTGGGTTGTTGTCCTGCTGGTGACCCTTCACCCCATTCTCAAAACGTTGGCAGCCTTCAACAGTTTTTCTTCTAGGAGTTGGTTCCATCCATGTTTGACCACTTTCCCCGTACCTGCTAAAGAAAACAATCTACACAGCATGATAGTGCCATCACAAAGTCTATTTGCAGTTCCCGTTGCAAAAAGTTATTTTAAACAGCGTGCTGCTACCGTAATCGGCGCTGCCGCATCATGACCCCTCCTGTGCTGCTCAGTTTGCCACAGTTTTTAATCAGAGATGTGTCACTCTCTCCAGATACTTCATTCAACAAGACACAGGAACTCAGCTCTTGGTTTCACTCTAGCTGTCAGTCTGTTATGGACACTGTTGTTTCTCTAAAGATCAGACAGCCTAAACTTAAATCTGTGTGAGGGCCGTAGAGCTGAGCGCAAGTGGAGAAAAGACAGACTGGAGGTTTCATTTCAAATATTAAAGGACGGCTGGTGCCATTATCAAAACACTGTGAAGGAGGCCAAAACAAAAGATCTGTCTTTTACAATTCAGTCAAATTCTCATTAACCACATGATTTATTTAAAACAATTGACTCTGTAATACTCCACAGACTGTTTGTATGGAGGCCTCCTCTGCTCTTCATGAAACTTTCTTCACTTTGTTATGGATAAAATCAGAACTATAAAAGACAATTTCACCTCCTGCTTGTGATCCCTCAGTTTGTGTCCCTGCTTGTGCAGTCTTTGACAGGTTTGAACATGTAACTCTGTCTTCTCTACAGGAGATTAGCTCTCATCTGAAGCCTTCAGGTTCTCCAAACGACACTGTCCCTCCTAGACTTTAGTGGGTTTCCTTGCACTAGGACCATTTGCCCTTGAGCTGATCAATAGCACTCTGTCCTCTGATGTGGTTCTTGATCGTTTAAACATCCATCCATCCATCCATCCATCCATCTTCTTCCACTTATCCGGGGTCGGGTCGCGGGGGTAGCAGCCTAAGTAGGGAGGCCCAGACTTCCCTCTCCCCAGCCACTTGGAGCAGCTCCTCCGGGGGAATCCCAAGGCGTTCCCAGGCCAGCCGAGAAACATAGTCCCTCCAGCGCGTCCTGGGTCTTCCTCTGGGTCTCCTCCCGGTGGGACATGCCCGGAACACCTCACCAGGGAGGCGTCCAGGAGGCATCCTAACCAGATGCCCGAGCCACCTCAACTGGCTCCTCTCGATGTGGAGAAGCAGCGGCTCTACTCCGAGTCCCTCCCGGATGACTGAGCTTCTCACCCTATCTCTAAGGGAGAGTCCAGCCACCCTGCGGAGAAAACTCATTTCAGCCGCTTGTATCCGAGATCTTGTTCTTTCGGTCATAACCCAAAGCTCATGACCATAGATGAGGGTGGGAACGTAGATCGATCGGTAAATTGAGAGCTTTGCCTTTTGACTCAGCTCTCTCTTCACCACGACAGACCGGTACAGCGCCCGCTTCACTGCGGACGCTGCACCTATCCGCCTATCGATCTCACGCTCCAGTTTTCCCTCATTCGTGAACAAGATCCCGAGATACTTAAACTCCTCCACTTGGGGCAGGACCTCCTCCCCGACCCGGAGAGGGCATGCTACCCTTTTCCGGCTCAAGACCATGGCCTCGGATTTGGAGGAACTGATCCTCATCCCGGCCGCATCACACTCGGCTGCAAACCGCTCCAGTGAAAGTTGTAAATCACGAACTGATGAAGCCAGTAGGACCACATCATCTGCAAAAAACAGAGAAGCGATTCTAAGGTCACCAAAACGGATCCTCTCAACACCTTGGCTGCGCCTAGAAATTCTGTCCATAAAAGTTATGAACAGAATCGGTGACAAAGGGCAACCTTGGCGGAGTCCAACTCTCACCGGAAACGAGCCTGACTTACTGCCGGCAATGCGGACCAAGCTCTGACACCGGTCGTACAGGGACCTAACAGCCCTTATCAAAGGGCCTGGTACCCCATACTCCCGGAGTACCCCCCACAGAACCCCCCGAGGGACGCGGTCGAATGCCTTCTCCAAGTCCACAAAGCACATGTAAACTGGTTGGGCAAACTCCCACGCACCCTCCAGGACCCTGCTGAGGGTGTAGAGCTGGTCCAGTGTTCCACGACCAGGACGAAAACCACACTGCTCCTCCTGAATCCGAGGTTCGACTATCCGACGGACCCTCCTCTCCAGAACCCCTGAATAGACCTTACCAGGGAGGCTTAAGAGTGTGATCCCCCTATAGTTGGAACACACCCTACGGTCCCCCTTTTTGAATAGGGGAACCACCACCCCAGTCTGCCAATCCAAGGGAACTGCCCCCGATGTCCACGCGATATTGCAGAGTCGCGTAAGCCAACACAACCCTACAACATCCAGAGCCCTAAGGAACTCCGGGCGAATCTCATCCACCCCCGGAGCCTTGCCACCGCGGAGCTTTTTAACCACCTCGGCGACCTCAGCACCAGAGATCGGAGAACCCGACCCAAAGTCCCCAGGCTCTGCTTCCTCAGTGGAAGACGTGCCAGTAGGATTGAGGAGGTCTTCGAAGTATTCCGCCCACCGACTCACAACATCCCGAGTTGAGGTCAGCAGCACGCCACCTCCACCATAAATGGTGTTGGTCGCGTACCTCTTTCCCCCCCTGAGACGCCGGATGGTGGACCAGAATCGCCTCGAAGCCGTACGGAAGTCATTCTCCATGGCCTCTCCGAACTCCTCCCACGCCCGAGTTTTTGCCTCAGCAACCACCCGAGCCGCATGCCGCTTGGACTGCCGGTACCTATCAGCTGCTTCCGGGGTCCCACAAGCCAAAAAGGCCCAATAGGACTCCTTCTTCAGCCTGACAGCATCCCTCACTGCCGGTGTCCACCACCGGGTTCGAGGGTTGCCACCACGACAGGCACCAACAACCTTGCGGCCACAGCTCCGATAAGCTGCCTCGACAATAGAGGCGCGGAACACGGCCCACTCGGACTCCATGTCCCCCGCCTCCCTTGGAACGTGTTCAAAGCTCTCCCGGAGGTGGGAGTTAAAGCTCCGTCTTACGGGAGACTCTGCCAGACGTTCCCAGCAGACCCTCACAATACGTTTGGGTCTGCCAGGTCTGACCGGCATCCTCCCCCACCATCGGAGCCAACTCACCACCAGGTAGTGGTCAGTTGACAGCTCCGCCCCTCTCCTCACCCGAGTGTCCAAGACATGCGGCCGCAGATCAGATGAGACGACAACAAAGTCGATCATCGAACTGCGACCTAGGGTGTCCTGGTGCCAAGAGCACATATGGACACCCTTATGCTTAAACATGGTGTTCGTTATGGACAATCCATGACGAGCACAGAAGTCCAATAACAGAACACCACTCTGGTTCAGATCAGGGGGGCCGTTCCTCCCAACCACACCCCTCCAGGTCTCACTGTCATTGCCCACGTGAGCGTTGAAGTCCCCCAGTAGAACAAGGGAGTCCCCAGGAGGCGCACTCTCCAATACCCCCTCCAAGGACTCCAAAAAGGGTGGGTAGTCTGAGCTGCCGTTTGGTGCATAGGCACAAACAACAGTCAGAGCCCGTCCCCCCACACGTAGGCGAAGGGAGGCTACCCTCTCGTTCACCGGGGTGAACCCCAACGTACAGGCACCAAGATGGGGGGCAACCAGTATGCCCACTCCTGCTCGGCGCCTCTCACCAGGGGCAACTCCAGAGTGGAAGAGTGTCCAACCCCTCTCAAGGAAACTGGTTCCAGAGCCAGAGCCATGCGTTGAGGTGAGTCCGACTATTTCTAGTCGGAAACTCTCAACCTCACACACTAGCTCAGGCTCCTTCCCCACCAGAGAGGTGACATTCCATGTCCCAATGGCCAGCTTCTGTAGCCGAGGATCAGACCGCCAGGGTCCCCGCCCTCGGCCACCACCCATCTCACATTGCACCCGACCCCTTTGGCCCCTCCCACAGGTGGTGAGCCCATGGGAAGGGGGACCCACGTCTCCTCTTCGGGCTGTGCCCGGCCGGGCTCCATGGGTAAAAGCCCGGCCACCAGGCGCTCGCCAGCGTGCCCCACCTCCGGGCCTGGCTCCAGAGTGGGGCCCCGGTGACCCGCGTCCGGGCGAGGGAAAACTTAGTCCATTAATTGTACTCATCAAAACCCCTATGATGATCGTTTAAACATGTGTAGGATATTTAAGGGGTCAGTATTAAACTGACACCCTTTACCTTATTTAATTACTTATTCAGATTGAAAAGTATTTTACGGATTCTTTTCTTTTTCAGTTTACCCAATATTTCTGTTATCGTTTATGATGGACAAATAAACCATAAAGCCATTAAGTGACGATGAGATGTTGATTTTAGTCGGTATGTCAAAAGACACTACCTTTTATTTAAAATAAATCAACTAAAATTAACACCATTACACTTGATTGACGGATTTCACTTTCTTGCAATTTAACACGTCAGCACATTTAAATTGCAACAACAGACATAAGTAATGATGACTAATACTTAATTTGAAGGTTCTTTAGCTTAAAAATATAGTTACCAGCTTAGAATGAACGGGAGAAGGAAATAGGAGGAAAAAGGGAAGTTTATCTTGCATTTATAAAACCAGATGACACTCTTCCATACGCGTCCAGCTAAGATATCATCACACCTCCAGTAAGCAAACAGCTGCTCCTTTACCTTAAGACGTCCGTCTCGGTTCTGGTAAAGAGCTGTGATCAGCCTTGGACGTAAACGGGTCGTAGGTCCCGCAAGTCCAAGCTGGACTCCAAACGTGTTTACCTTCTCAGTGTCGGTGATACTTGCTTTAGTCGGCAGAAGTCGTGGCAGTCATGGTTTTGGCTCAAGATAACTTATTCCAGAAAGGAATTTCATTCAAAGTTCTGAGCTTACGGGTCCGTGTACATTCAGGCAGTTCGTTTTTTCATTTGAAACAAAAAATGAAATAACAAAAAAACCACTTGTTTTTTCGTTTTTCGTTTATTGAACCAAAACAAAAAAATGGATTACAAACCGTTATCCGATTTCCGATTTTGTGCACAAAACGAAAATGGAAAAAACGGATAACGACGGGTCAGTTTCGATTTTGTAATTTCTTTTATTGACAGCGGATATGACCCGGAAGTTCTCTCTGCCCCGCAAATGTGACGTGTCGAAGCATTTGTGTGCACATTTAAGAGTGTAGAATTCATTTGAGCATATTTACACAGAACAAACTTTGTATTGTTTAAAAAAACTCTTAACGTTGCAGGAAAAACCGGTATACTACGGAGCCCCCCAGGGGACGTGGGGGAAAAAAAATCTTGCGTGCCCACGCAAAACTATTGC
>JBBPBX010068576.1:0-19085 GCA_038048925.1 Garcialebias charrua
TGGACACGTGTGGTCAAGAGCTAACGACCGGCGTCTTCAGCTAAGGACTGATAACAGGCTGTTATGAGTCTACTTCGAACAAGCGTAAGATCAAGAACTTTGTCTATTCCCTCCTGGAATAAGTTTATCTTGAAGTCAGAGGCCTGAAGCTGACATATTCTCTGATGACCAACGCGGAAGCCAGGAGACGTTGAAACGTAAACTAAAACCAGTTTTGGACGTGCTGGGACTAAAGGACTCTGTGCATCTGAAGGCTGGTGTCTTCCCTCTTACCGGGCTGTCGTCAAAAGGTAAAGGGCTGTTTACAAAACGTACTTGGATTTTAGCAGAAGTCGGATGAGAAGTGTCACTCTGGTCTCATGCTCAGGATAATTTTCTTCTTAAATCTTTCCTCCTATTTCTTTTCCCTCTCAACCTAAGCTGGAAACTATATTTTTAAGTTAAAGAGCCCACAGACTAAATATGCTTAACATCTAATATTTATGTCTGTTGTGTTAAATTTAAGTGTGCTGACGTATTTGAATTGAAAGAAAGTGAAATCATGTCAATCAAGTGTAATGGTGTTAATTTAGTTGATTTATTTTAAATAAATGATAGTGTCTCTTTGACATATCAAACTAAGTTAATGTCCATTGTCACTTAATGGCTCTGTTTATTTATCCATCATAAAGATCACAGAAATATTGGGTAAACTGAAAAAGAACAGAATCCGTGAACATTTACTATTCAATCTGAATAAGTAAATTAATTAAGGTAAAGAGGTCAGTATTAATATTGACCTCCATTTAACCCCTTACATCTGGTGGCCTCGTACGTGGTTCTGAAAGTTTATTGATATCTGTGGTCTCAGTCATGAACTGTAACGTCATGTTTGCATAAGTGGATCCAAGTTTTAAACTCTGAGGATAATGATTTTGGCTGGAAGTGTTCAAAGCAGGCAGATTCTGCATGTTTTTATCATTTGAAGCTGTGAGATTATTATTGTTTCAACTCTGTTAGACGCTGTTGGAAGCATTCAGGTGAAGTTTTGTCAGCCGTGGTCTGTGGTGGTTCTGGTCCTGGTTCGGTCCAGTTCACGCAGACTCCTGTACAAAGCTTTGTTTGACCGCCGAGTCAGAAGCCTGAAAGCTAATTTAACATCTACAAGATTGCTGTTGTGGTATTTTACATTTTAGAGCAGGTCAAAGAAGCATATAACTGTTAGAACGGTGTCGGATAGTGGTTCTGAAACCCGAGTTCTGCTCCCTTAAAGTGGACGGAACCGACCTTGACGCGCTCCGAGAGAGTCCGTGTTTGTTCAACAGCTGCAGTGCTGTGTTACTGAGCGTAACTACGTTGGCCTGTCTAGGTGTGTTCGCCGCATGTTTCAGAATTTTGGAATGTTAATTTGTAGCGTTTGAGTTGTTTTAAGAGTCTATAAGTTGTGGTCTGCTGTGCAGCTAACGTTAGAGCTACGTGTCTAAGTACACGTTTGTTTATGAGCTGTGATTGGATGAAACGAGAGCTGGGAGCTGTCAATCACTCGTAGCGAACGCTGATTCGCTGTAGTGGGAACGCACGCCGTTGCGACCAACCCACTTTGTCGTCATTTCCGGTACTTCATTGGTCGAAGGTTAGAAAACTACATTTACCATGGTTGCTTGGGAAAAGGACTACAAGCACTGTGATTGATTGGTTGACGTCACGTATCTGTGTAGCGAGCTCCGCCTCGCTCAGCACAGCAGAGCTGGTGACGCGCTGCGTCGACCCGCCTATTTGTGTCGTCATTTCCTGGTGCACTTTCAGTGACGAACAGTCACATTCACAAAAAACATCATAAAAAGTCAGCATTTTATGGTGAGTTACCAGCTTTTAATTTTGTTCTGTACACAAACAATAGCTCCTGTTTATTTTAAATAAAATATTTAGAATAACAGAGGTACGGACAAACATTTTTGCTTATTTTAAATACAAAGAATTTAAAATAACAAACAAAAGTACAGTTTTCACTCCAGATAACTGAAAAGTTTTCCTTTCTCTTCCTTTCTCTGACACATCATCTTCCACAGTTGTCCTGTGCACATTTAAACTTTCCTGCTTATTTCAAATAGTGAAAAGTTTAGAACAACGAATACAGAACATCTTTTATTTTGATTTTCACTGAAAATCCAGATAAAAGATGGCAGGCACAGAGGGTGAGACCCCTGACACCACTGATACAGGGCAGCCTGTGCCACCTCAAGGCCACGACCCGACCAAAGCAGATTGGATCGAATGTGCCTTATTTTCACTCACAGGGCCCATCACAAACTACCATGAAGAGACACAGTTGATGGAGGAAGCAGATGTGGACAGTGCATTAAAAACTGTAACAGCTGGAACCACAACGGCTGAAAAGAAAGCAGACAGAGATAAACGTTTGGCTAAATTAAGCCTTCTGTTAAAGGCCAAGCTAGACTTTGAAACTGCTGTACGCCGGGCTGTCTCTACATCATGTTTAACAGCACAAAGGGAGGTTGCCACTTTACAGCAGGAGGTAAAGAGTTTAACACAGTCGAGTATTGGCAGCGCTGAACAAACGCGTAGTCTCTACGAAGAATGCAGAGTGTTAAAAAGGGATTTTGACCAATCACAAGATGATTTGGAAAAATGTGTGGTGGAGAAGGATACGTATTACCATCAATACAAGTCGCTTCAGACCGCTACATTGGAGAAACTAAGCAACCCATCCACAAAAGAATGTCCCAACACAGGAGAGCAACCTTCTCTGGACAAAACTCAGCTGTTCACCTCCACCTCATGGACAAGGGTCACTCTTTTGAGGACCAAAATGTGCAAATTTTGGACAGAGAGCACAGATGGTTTGAGAGGGGTGTGAAGGAAGCTATTTATGTTAACCCTAGGATGCATGAACGACCAATACCTACATTCTTCCATGAGTGGGGTCAAAAATGACCCCAATTAGAATCAATGGGTTTTTGCAATGAATTTAAATTATGTCTTTAATTTTGGTTAAAGGCAGTTATATTTATTATGTTTGGGTCAACAAAATACTGATTTTACATTTAATATGGTTATTCATAACTTTTTATAACATTTTTTCTCACGAAATAACATCAAAAATCTTCAAAAATTATTGCTAGAATGTCCATCTGTCTGAAGGACAAAATAGAGAATGAACATACAACCAGAACACTGTACACTCACATGTGCACACACAAACATCTTTTCTCTATTCACTGTGTGCAGTTGTCACAAACTTTTTGGTTTTGGCTGTGACCATTGCACACTGTAGTACTGCATTTCCTGCACCAATTGGTGGCTTTGCGATCATTGTTTCTTGGACACATCTGGCACCTCTTTCTCTTCTGTTGGCTCTCTGTGCCTCTCTCCTGTTACTTGTTTGCAACTCTTGTCACTCCACATCTTTCAGTTGCTTCAGTGATGTCGGTTGGTAGATTCAGGGTACCTTGGGTTGTGTAGAAGACTCCCAAAGAGCACACACATTGGTACATTCCAGTTCTCACTTCCTGCAAGAATGGTCACTCCAATGAAGGCCATGAGCGCCTGTCTGCTTAGAATTTTTGACTCTTTTCCTCTGCTTGTTGCGACTCTTCTTCCCTCCATGTTTGTTCATGTCAACACCTCTTCTAATATACTATCAGTGATAAACAGCTTTCATGCATCTATTGAGAGATGGCTCTAAACCCAGGTGCAGGCCCTGACCGACTTCTCAGTAAATTGTGGCTTGGTGTTTTAGCCTGAGTGGGAGATAACTCTGCCTAGTAATAGCCTTCGTGGCTCATTCTGTTGGACACAATGGCCTTTCCCTCTTTGGAGGACTCAGATAACTCCTCCGTGTCTGACTGATCTTGTTCAACAGAGGCAGGTTGGTTTCCAGACAGCCTGACATGTCCAGGTGGACAATAATCTGTATCCTCTGTATTCAAGATACCAGATCCCGAGTCAGTACCACTGATGGGTTCTTCATCCCATCCGTTCAGGATCATATCTCGAGCAAGTTCTTCGGGTATCGTTGTCCTCCAAATAGCCATGATAGTTTAGATGAGAAAACATAAAACAGACGAGACGAACATGAGACCTGGCTTCAACAAAGGACTATGACAACAATGGACAACAGCAACAACAATAGACAATCATAAAAGAGGCATACAGATTTTTAAAATAATATATATATATAATATAATATATATAATAATATATAATAGGTTATCCAACAGGTTTGCATTTGTTACAAGGAATTGTGAATACAGTGAGTTTCTACATAACAAATCCAGTAATATCAGCTGGCTTACTAAGCTAGTTTAATGTTAGCTAGCTTAAGTACTAACATTATTTTGTAGTTAGCTAAGAGTGTCTACTTTGTTGACCAACAGGATATTCTATCAGTAAAGTCATGGAGTTGGTAAATGAAGATAATACATGTATGCTGCTGTGTCAAACTGACCTCCTTGTGGTGAGACTGCAGGTATCAGATGTGTAAATGAGACAGAAAATGTATCTTGACAGTCACAGTTGGTAAGAATCAAAGGTTCCCAAAGCAAACCCTTGAGATTCTATAGGAAATGCTTGGGGTCATTTTTGACCCCACTCATGAAAAACTGGGGTAGTGACACAAAAACTGCAATTTCTGAAAATGTATAAAAACATTAAAAAATTCAAATGGCTTGAAGTCACAAACATGTTTTATGAGGAATACCTGGAATATGGAAGAGTAAAAACTTTTAATTTCAGAGTTTTTGAAGAATAACAACCCCCGGGGTCATTTTTGACCCCACTTATGCATGTAAGGGTTAAAGAAGCACGCTCCAAATATTATTCCAACATCATCAACACCTGCCCTGGAAACTCTAAACAGCTCTTCTCCACAATAACTCATCTGCTTAATCCCATTAAACAAACTCCTGAGGACTCTGCTCAAAAATGCAACCTGTTCCTTTCATCATTTAAAAACAAAGTTGACACTATCAGATCTCAGCTCCACAACCTCCCTGTTCTCAGTGTGCCATCTACCCGTATGCATTCTGGGACCCTGAGCAGCTTTGATGAAGTTGTTCAGAGTGAAGTGGAGGCCATCATCAAGAAAATGAAGCCTTCATCCTGCGTCCTGGATCCAAGTATGCTTGGTTAAAAAGAAAGGTCTTCAAGCCGCTCTTAAAGTCAACCAGTGACTGTGGAGCTCTTAGGCAGTCAGGAAGAGAGTTCCACAGGTGGGGGGCAGCCACACTGAAAGCCCAGTCTCCCATTGTCCTTAATTTGGTTCTCGGAATGTGAAGTAGATGACTGTTCTGTGACCGTAGAGACCGGGTGGATGAGTATGGTGCAAGAATGTCCTTTAGATAATCTGGTGAAGTTCCGTGTAAGCATTGATGTGTAATGAGAGCAGTTTTGTACTGAATTCTGTAGGCGACAGGAAGCCAATGAAGGTTATGGAGAATGGGTGTAATATGTTCAAATTTACGAACTCTCAACAAAATCCTTGCTGCACTGTTTTGAATATATTGAAGCTTCTGAAGGTATTTACCAGGGATTCCAATAAACAGGGAGTTGCAGTAGTCGAGCCTGGAGGAGACAAAAGCATGGACGAGCTTCTCAGCATCGGAAAAAGTTAGGGATGGGCGAAGTCTGGAGATGTTTCGAAGATGGAAGAAGCAAGTTTTAAACAGAAGCTTAATGTGATTTTCAAATGTAAGATGAGAGTCCATTTTTATTCCAAGATTTGTAACAGAGGTGGAGAGGGGGATGTCTTGTCCAGAAAAGGAAATTGTTGTTATAGTAGATGTCTGTACCTGGTGAGGGGTGCCAATCAGTATGGCCTCAGTCTTGGAGCAGTTTAATTGAAGAAAGTTCTGATTCATCCATGCCCTTATTTCCTCCAGGCAGGCAGAGAGGGCAGTGAGTGAAGATGGAGATGACAATGGGGAAGATGAGGAGGCTCCAGTCCTGATGTAAAGTTGTGTATCGTCGGCATAACAGTGAAAAGAAATGTTGAACTGATTAATAATTTGACCTAAAGGCAGCATGTAAAGGGAAAACAGCAGGGGCCCCAGAACTGACCCCTGAGGGACACCACAGGAGACACAGACTGTCTGGGACGTGGCGTTGCCAAGACTAACACATTCCAGCCTATCGGAGAGGAAAGATTTGAACCAGTCCAGGACAGTGTCACAGAGACCGACCTCCACATGAAGACGGTGGAGGAGGATACTATGGTCCACAGTGTCGAAAGCTGCAGTGAGGTCAAGGAGGACAAGGATGGAGGGAGAACCAGTGTCAGCAGCCATGAGGACATCATTGGTAACTCTCAGCAATGCAGTCTCAGTACTGTGAGCTGCCCTGAATCCAGACTGGAACTTCTCATACAGGGAGTGTTGCTGTAGGTGGTCCTGCAGCTGAGCAGCAACAGCTTTCTCCAGCACTTTAGACAGAAAAGGGAGGTGTGAAATTGGGCGGTAATTAGACAAAATGTCGGGATCCAAATTAGATTTTTTCAGAAGAGGCCTAATGATGGCAGTTTTTAGAGGCAGTGGAACATGACCAGATTGTAGAGATTGATTTATTATTTGAGTGATTAATGGGCTTATTGCAGAGTGATTGGTTTTTATGAGAGACGAGGGGAAAGGATCCAGGGCGCAGGATGAAGGCTTCATTTTCTTGATGATGGCTTCCACTTCACTCTGAACAACTTCATCAAAGCTGCTCAGGGACCCAGAATGCAGACGGGTAGATGGCACACTGAGAACAGGGAGGTTGTGGAGCTGAGATCTGATATTGTCAACTTTGTTTTTAAATGATGAAATGTATGCAAAAATACAAACCGGATTCCAAAAAAGTTGGGACACTAAACAAATTGTGAATAAAAACTGAATGCAATGATGTGGAGATGGCAAATGTCAATACTTTATACGTAATAGAACATAGATGACATATCAAAAGTTTAATCTGAGTAAATGTAACATTTTAAAGGAAAAATATGTTGATTCAAATTTTCAGTGACAACAAATCCCAAAAAAGTTGGGACAAGTAGCAATAAGTGGCTGGAAAAGTGAAATTGATCATATAACGAACAACTGGAAGACCAACTAACACAATTAGGTCAATTGACAACATGATTGGGTATAAAAAAAAGCTTCTTAGAGTGTCTGTCTCTCAGAAGCCAAGATGGTGAGAGGATCACCAATTCCACCATTGTTGTGCAGAAAGATAAGGTAGCAATACCAGAATGCAGCAATACCTTGACGTCTTGACGTCTTCTTAAGGAACACTGGGACGCCATGTCATCCAGACCAGAGAGGACAAGGATAGCCCAAGTAGTTATCAACGCACTGTTCAGAAGCCTGCATCACTGATGGTATGGGGTTGCATGAGCACTTGTGGCATGGGCAGCTTGCATGTCTGGAAAGGCACCATTAATGCAGAGAACTATGTTCAGGTTCTAGAACAACATATGCTCCATCTAGACGTCATCTCTTTCAGGGAAGACCCTGCATTTTTCAACAAGATAATGCCAGACCACATTCTGCAGCAATCACAACATCATGGCTACGTAGGAGAAGGATCCAGGTACTGAAATGTCCAGCCTGCAGTCCAGATCTTTCACCTATAGAGAACATTTGGTGCATCATAAAGAGGAAGGTGCGACAAAGAAGGCCCAAGACGATTGAACAGTTAGAGGCCTGTATTAGACATGAATGGGAGAGCATTCCTATTTCTAAACTTGAGAAACTGGTCTCCTCTGTCCCCAGACGTCTGTTGAGTGTTGTAAGAAGAAGGGGGGATGCCACACAGTGGTAAAAATGGACTTGTCCCAACTTTTTGGGGATTTGTTGACGCCATGAAATTTTGAAACAACATATTTTTCCCTTAAAATGATACATTCTCTCAGTTTAAACTTTTGATCTGTGATTTGTGTTCTATTCTGAATAAAATATTAGATGTTGGCACCTCCACATCATTGCATTCAGTTTTTATTCACAATTTGTTTACTGCCCCAACTTTTTTGGAATCCGGTTTATGTTCTGTTGAATGTTTATCTAATTGTTTAATCTAATAAAAATATTATTTTAATCTGAAGCAGTTAGCCCATGTTGTGCACACACATACAACCATGTTAGCTGTTTTCCGTGTCACTTTTTGTGCATTCATGAATATTTAAATAATGCTGCTGTCAAGTGGAATGAACGTTAATAATTTGGTTTCCATTAAAATTGTTTGCAAGATTGCTATTTATCTTTCAATCAAAACTTATTTATACAGCACTCTTCAGGCAACAGCTTGGCAAAGTGCTTTAAAGAGAAAAACGAAAAGGTCACGAACATAGAAAACTCCAATGCTACATTAAAAAGGTATTTTCAGGCTACTGTGAAAGATGTACTACACTCAGTTATCTCAGGTCTTCTGTTAGTTCCATCAAGATGTGAGAAGCAGATTGATAAATCAAGACCTCGCCATGTGTTTTAGTAAACACTTTATGGATTATTAACCTGGTACCAGAAGACCTGAGGAGGGTTCACAAAAAGAACAATTCTGATAATGGACTAGGATCTTTAAAAGCTTTAATAACAGAATAATCTTAAAATAAAACTTGATTGTAACAAGTGTAGAATTTGTCATTTTAACATTAATTGATAACATGATGGACATGGCCCAGTCATACCTGTCAAATGCTTCCTATTGGAGAAGTATTCAAGAGGCATGGTGTTTCATAGCCATGCAGCTGGTGCACAGTTTTGTCTTCTGATGACACATGCCCAAATGAGCACTTTTATAAATACATTTTAAACATCAGCATACGGACAGCAAATTCTTTAAAGCCCAACAAGGACAAACAGTTTTTTTCTTTTCCATCCTGAATATATGGTTAACAGTAACTCTAAGAGTCAAACCAGCCACTAGGGAGCTCAAGCCAGTGTATCTCCTGTGCCGGTCCCAAGCCCGGGTAAATGGTGAGGGTTGTGTCAGGAATGGCATCTGATGTAAAACACTTTTGCCAAAACCATAATGCGAGTTCATCAAAGTGAAACCATACCGGATCGGTCGAGGCCCGGGTTAACAACGACCGCCACCGGTGCTGTTGACAAACAGGGTGCTGGCGGAAATTGTGCTACTGTTAGTCGAAGACCGAGAGGAGGGAAACGTGTCAGGAGACAGAGGGAGAGGAGGAAAGTGAAGAATGTAGGACTGAGGTTTGCAACTTTAAATGTGGGGACAATGACAGGCAAAGGTAGAGAGCTGGCTGACATGATGCAGAGAAGAAAGGTAGATGCTTTATGTGTCCAAGAGACCAAGTGGAAGGGCAGCAAGGCCCACAGCATTGGAACAGGGTTCAAACTGTTTTACCATGGTGTGGATAGAAAGAGAAATGGAGTAGGGGTGGTCCTGAAGGAGGAGCTGGCAAAGAATGTAGTAGAAGTGAAGAGAGTGTCAGATAGGGTGATGTGCCTGAAGGTAGAAGTAGAAGGTCTGATGCTAAACATAGTCAGTGGTTATGCTCCACAGGTTGGATGTGATGGGGAGGAGAAAGATACATTTTGGAAAGATTTGGATGAAGTGATAGAGAGTATTCCCAGGGAGGAAAGAGTGGTGATTGGAGCAGACCTGAATGGACATGTTGGTGAAGGAAACAGAGGGGATGAGGAAGTGATGGGTAGGTTTGGTGTCAAGGAAAGAAACCAGGAAGGACAGATGGTGGTGGATTTTGCCAAGAGAATGGAAATGGCTATAGTCAATACCTATTTCCAAAAGAGGGAGGAACATAGAGTGACCTATAAGAGTGGAGGAAGGAGTACGCAGGTCGACTACATTCTGTGTAGAAGAGGAAACCTGAGGGAGATTGGAGACTGTAAGGTTGTGGCAGGGGAGAGCGTGGCCAGACAGCATTGGATGGTTGTGTGTAGAATGACTGTTGTTGGAAGAAGAGAAAAAGAGTAAAATCAGAGAAGAAGACCAAATGGTGGAAGCTAAAGAAGGAAGAATGTTGTGAGAAATTCAGAGATGAGCTGTTAAAGGCTCTGGGTGGTAAGAAAGAGCTTCCAAGTGACTAGGGTATTACAGCAACACTAATTAGAGATAGGTGGGAAGGTACTTGGTGTGTCATCTGGATAGAGAATGGATGAGGAAACCTGGTGGTGGAATAGTGAAGTGCAGGATGCCATTCAAATAAAGAGATTAGCCAAGAAGAAATATGACAGTGAGAGGACTGAAGAGAGGAGACAGGAATATAAGGAGATGGGACATAGAGCAAAGAGGGAAGTAGCTAAGGCAAAGCAGAGGGCGTACAATGAGTTGTATGGGGGACTGGACACTAAAGAGGGTGAGAAGGACTTGTACCGATTGGCAATACAGAGGGATCAGGCTGGAAAGGATGTGCAAGTGAGGAGAGTGTGATGGGAAGATGGAAGGATTACTTTGAGGATCTAATGAATGAAGAGCATGATAGAGAAAGAAGAGTGGAGGTCATAGAAACTGTGGACCAGGAAGTGGGAAAGATTAGTGAGGGTGAAGTCCGGAAAGCTCTGAAAAGAATGAAGAAGGGGAAGGCAGTAGGACCTGATGACATACCAGTGGAGGTTTGGAAATGTCTTGGAGAGATGGCAGTGAGGTTTTTGACTCAAATATTTAATGGAATATTTGAGGGTGAGAAAATGCCTGAGGAATGGAGAAGAAGTGTGCTGGTTCCCATTTTTAAGAACAAGGGTGATGTACAGAGTTGTAGCAACTACAGGGGAATTAAGTTGATGAGCCACACGAAGATCTGGGAGAGAGTTGTGGAAGCAAGACTTAGACAAGAGGTGACTATCTGTGAGCAGCAGTATGGTTTCATGCCAAGAAAGAGCACCACAGATGCCATCTTTGCTTTGAGGATGTTGATAGAGAAGTACAGAGAGGGTCAGAAAGAACTCCATTGTGTGTTTGTGGATTTAGAAAAAGCATATGACAGGGTGCCAAGAGAGGAGGTGTGGTATTGCATGAGGAAATCTGGAGTGGCAGAAAAGTATGTTAGACTGGTACAGGACATGTATGAAGACAGCAGGACAGTGGTGAGATGTGCTGTAGGAGTGACAGATAGCTTCAAGGTGGAGGTGGGATTGCATCAAGGATCGGCTCTGAGCCCCTTCTTGTTTGCTCTGGTGATGGACCGACTAACAGATGAGGTCAGGCAGGAATCCCCATGGACTATGATGTTTGCAGATGACATTGTGATCTGTGGTGAGAACAGGGAACAGGTGGAAGAGAACTTGGAGAGGTGGAGGTATTCACTTGAAAGAAGAGGAATGAAAGTCAGCCGTAGTAAGACAGAGTACATGTGTGTGAATGAGAGGGAGGCCAGTGGAACAGTGAGGCTACAAGGAGCAGAGGTCACAAAGGTGCAGGACTTCAAGTACTTGGGGTCCACTGTCCAGGAAAATGGGGAATGTGGTAAAGAAGTGAAAAAGAGAGTCCAGGCAGGATGGAGTGGATGGAGAAAAGTTTCAGGAGTGATTTGTGACAAAAAGGTGTCAGCAAAGGTCAAAGGAAAAGTTTACAAGACAGTGGTGAGACCAGCTATATTGTATGGTCTGGAGACGGGGACGTGCAGGGGGGGGGGGCGCTATGGGGGCTAGAGCACCTGTCCCTTTTGCTCCTTGACCCAAAGTGCCTTTTTGGTAAATTTATTTTTTATTTTTTTATTTCCTATTCCTAAACCCTCCTCTGACACATAATAACATGTACTAAGATTTTTATTTTATTTATTATTTTTGTATTTTGCAACAAAAACAACATAATAAGCCCTCCCGTCACGTACCAACACTACATTCCCCACAATGCAACAGTTAGTTAGGGGTGGGGCTAATCCGATCCGGGTTCGTGTCTCATGAAGACCTGCCTCACATTCAGGAAATGCAGCCAGCTACAATGTGTGGATTATGTGAGTAGCAATTTAGCTAACAGCTAGCCAACTTTTCATCGTAACATGTCCGCTGTGTGGAAATATTTTACACTAAACACCACAAGACAGCAACGTGCAATTTCTGTAGAGCCCTTAACGCCATATTAAACTGCGGTCAAGTTAGTTTTGCGTTGGACATTCGAGCTCCGTCCGGGGCTTCAGCGGGACGCACAAACCGAAACAGGGAGACTGACCACAGCCAGCTGCGTCCCGTCTGACTCGCTGTCTGACCGTCTTGTAAGATGGAGAGTGGCTGACTGAAATCAGAGCCCCCGGCGCGCCCCGTATTGAACAATGAAAAACACACCGGCGCTGAAGTCACAGAGCTGAAATGTTCACCGAGAAGTTGCTAAACTTCATCATAATTAATGACCAACAGCTATCAACTGTATAAAATGAAGGATTTCACAGCTTGATACTTGCAGCCAACAGTAAACAACCATAAAAAAGCATATTAATTAAAAATCACAAGGCAACTCTATTAAAACTAAACATAAACAGCTACATTATAAAACAATGTAAAATACTAAAAGAAGGAACATGTCTGTGTTGGTTTATGCCAAGAACTTGGCAGATGTAAAGTTTAATATTTTATTTAATTCATTTGTTCATTCATTTAAAAACATCTTTGCTGGTGTTTAAAAAATAATGTTATTAAGTTACGAGTGTCTCCTGATTTGTAAAGCATTCTCTGGACTGGATCTTTGAAGCAAACTGCATGTGCCCAGTGATAATCACACCCTCTCCTCTGGTCCACCTTTGCAAGCTAATCTCAAACATTTTCCATTAGCCACATAATACACATGCGGAAAAAAAAAAGGTCTAAACACACACGCTCACACACATTTCAAGGGACTTTAAAAGCTCACTACATGCAGGTTTCTTGCGTCGAGATGAAGGTTCCACAAGCATTTTGTACACTAGTGTGTGTACTGTATGTAGAAGCTAAATGGATGTTGTGATGTGGTGACCTGAAGGTTGGGTCTTAGTGGACTTTAAACATCTTTTCATGGCTAATATCTTAAAAAGATAGTTAGAAATCTGCAATCTTCCCCAGAGTTTTGGCCAAAATAAAAGCACAATATGTTATCTCTCTGGGCTTGAGGGTGAAAGAGAGAAAAAGAGGATGTTAACTCCTCTGCCCAGATAAAAGTGTACTGGACGCTTCTTTAAAGTGCCTAACTGTTACGGCTGGCTCGGGCCGAACACATTAAATGGACAAAGGACACAAGAAGGCAGAAGGTAAATTAAAAAGCTTTATTGAAAACTGCCTAAGATGGACCCCTGCACTCCTCCCTCCAGGTGCGGAGTGCACCGTCTTCTGGCACAGGGCAACAAACAAAAGAGCAAAAATAGACAAAAGTTCAAATAAATGGTGGACAAGAGTGAGTCAGCCAAAAATAATATAACGTCACCAGCGCAGGGCCAACCCATAAAAACAGGGCCGTCGAAGCCTGTCTGATGACGGACTACCTAACCAAAGGGGACTCTAGGGGTAAAAGAAAACCGAGAACTGAGCTACCGATCTCACTCTGTCATCAGACAAACAAAAAGACTCCTAACAGCTGGCCTCCACCAGCCACACAACCTCCAGGTTAAACCAAGCTAACCAAACCACACAGGTCAGCCTCCCTCTTCTGAGCAGGATCCCAAAATGTCACCAATGCAGCCTACAGCCACCAAGTGCACCAAGCACAACAAAGTCAAAAATGAGCAACCATTCCTAAGTGCTTCAAGCACAGTCAAACTTCACAAGCACACTTGAGCAGACACTTTCTAAGTGCATCTAGCACAGTCAGGACCAAACATGAGCAATCAGCTACTCACCAACAATCTTCTAGAAAGAAGATCAACCTTCCTGACAGGCAGGGGCAGGCGGAGAACACCCCACAGTACCCAAACAGTACCCAAACAGTACCCAAACAGTACCCAAACAGTACCCAAACAGCTCAGCACAAAGCAACCAAACTCTGAGCTCACAACCTCCGCATTCAAGCACTCTCACCCCAAAATTACACCACACGCGTTGCGGTTCCGCCCCGCTCCGGTCCGACCTCCGCAGCAAATACGCACCCATTATAATCAATGACAGAGTTTACACTGGCTCCGCACGGCGGCGGTGAGCTGCGGAGAGCGGACGGCAGTCCGTCAAAATTAGAAATTTTTCTATTTCTGCCGGACGCCGGAGCTGTGCCGGAGTCAACTTTTGAAGATTACGTCGCACCAACAGGAAAAGGAACGAGCACAACTTCCGTATTTACAAAATAAAATCACCACGGGCGGACTAATCCTAGCTTTATACGGATTTATTTGTACAAAAATGCTGTCAAACTATCATTTATGACTATTCTATGACTAAACTATTATATTTATGACTATGACTACGCCTACAAACGCAATACAAGAAATAAATAAATAAAAAAGTATTTTATTCTGAAATGTAAACATCACTTCCTGTTGCTCAAACCATGTAGCTCATTTACGAGAGAAGATCAAGGCAGCAGTCTCTCTACAGTTGTTCTCCTTCTTCCACCAAATGAATTGTTTTGTTCTGACTTACTTATTTATCACTTGATTTATCGCGCGATCTCGCACGTGTCTCGGAGCGGCGCATCCAGGCGGACCTGAGCGGAGCGGAGGCAGTGGGCTTTGGACTCGCTCAGCTGCGACCTGCGGACCGGAGCGGGGCGGATCCGCGTGTGGTGTAATTTTGGGGTCACTCTGAAGTATATATAGGCGTGTCACTCAGGTCCTCCTGGCTGAACACACAAGCCTGATCATAATCAGACTGATTAACCAACAAAACTTGTCTGCAGTCAACATATACAAAAAACTGTAGGTGTCAGCATGGGTAGCTTCCTCAGGATACATAACACCTCCACCACCAGTGTTTTGTATGGGGGAAAATGTAGTCTTGTGGGGACACCGGCTACATAGCACCATACAAAAAGGCAAGTTGGGGCAGGGTATTCAAAAACGAGAGAGGGCATCGGCTATAACGTTGTCCTTACCTCTAATGTGTAATATGGAGAGGTTAAAAGGCTGCAGTCGCAAAGACCAGCTCATTAAGCGTCGATTTTTATTACACATCCGATGCAAAAAGGTAAGGGGGTTGTGGTCTGTATAAACAATAATGGGTTCACAAGAACCACCAACATAAACATCACCAGATAACGTTTAGAATACTCTAAAACCATAAAATCGTCTTTTGTCCGGACTCTCTCTATAAGGGGTTTGTTTTATAGGTTTCGTTTCACCCACATCGATATCGTTTGTTAGGATATCCGTTCTAGAAGGGACATCAGAGAATAAACAGGCGTTAGAAAATATCAACTGTCTTAGTTCATCCCTTTTATTGTCATCAAGAAAATATCAACTGTCTTAGTTCATCCCTTTTATTGTCATCAAGATGGGAGAACAACAACTGTAGGTTCTGAAGATAATGTGAATTTAAGAGCTTGCCTTCAAGAATGGCAGAAGGGGAACTGTCCACCTCCTGTTCAACACTGGAGAGCTCCTTTTGGGGCTCTACATCTTTGGCTTCTCTGGGGACATCACAGAGGGGAACAGCTAACACACTAACCCTCTCAATGTATGGTTTCAACATGTTGATGTGACAAAGACGAGAAGTACGCCTCCTATCTGGAGTAGAAACCAAATAGTCACGATCATTTAGCTTTTTCTGAATGACATAAGGTCCGCTATAACGGGCCTGTAAGCTACTACCAGGAATAGGAAGTAAAACTAACACTTTGTCACCCGGTTGAAACACTCGTGCTACAGCTTTTCGATCAAACAGGGATTTCATTTTAGCTTGTGCCGTCTGTAGGTTAGTTTTAGCTATTTCACAAGCACGTACTAATTTAAAACGGAAGTCACATACATAGTCTAACAAATTCTTGTCAGACTTCTCACATACCCACTTTTCTTTTAACAACCTTAAGGGACCACGAACTTCGTGTGCAAAAATCAGTTCAGCTGGACTAAAACCCAAACTCTCTTGAACTACCTCCCGTATAGCAAACATCTGGAGATGTACTCCCTCATCCCAATCTTTGTTGAATTCCAGACAGTATGTACGTAGCATGGTTTTTAATGTTTGATGGAATCGTTCAAGGGCACCCTGGCTTTCTGGATGATATGCAGCCGAACAGGTATGCTGGATGTTTAACTGTTTCATGACCTGTGAAAACACTCTTGACATAAAATTGCTGCCTTGGTCAGTCTGCACCACCCGTGGTAACCCAAACAACGAAAAAAACCTGGTTAACACCTTTACCACCACTGGGGTTGTTATTTTTCTTACAGGAAAAACTTTGGGAAACGAGTGGAGGCACACATCACAGTAACTAAGTACTTGTTTCCAGCCTTTGTTCTGGGGAGTGGTCCTACACAGTCCACTAAGACTCTCTCAAAAGGCTCAGCAATAGCCGGGATAGGAAAAAGAGGAGCAGGTGGGACAGTCTGGTTCGGTTTTCCAGCTATCTGACAAAAATGGCATGAGTTGCAATGAAGTACGACATCTTTCTTTAAACCTGGCCAAAAAAATGACGTAACACACGGTCATATGTTTTTCTAATACCCAGGTGACCAGCTAAGGGACTGTCGTGCGCCAAACGTAAAACCTCTGGACGATACAGAGTAGGGAGAACAATCTGTTCTACACTACGCCACTCTTCATTAGAAGAGGCTGTCAATAGAATCCATTTACGCATCAAAATGCCATCACTAAAGTAATAACCATTACTCAGAATGTCAGAACTGTCAGTTTCTGTATCAATAAAACATGATGTTAAACTAACATCGCTCTTCTGAAGATTAATCAACTGTTCCCTGGACCATGAGAGTCTTACCCCCTCTAAAGTGTTCTCTGAGCTTACTGGGCTCTGGTCAGTCTCAGAACTGAAAAAACTGTCACTCAGCTCAACTTCTTCAGCTTTCTCCTCCTCCTGTTGGCGTTTAAGAGCTGCACGAGTAACTGCACAAGAGGTGAAAACATTAGGAAATGTGCGAGCTAAGTTATCTAGTTGAGGGGAAATCACTGGGACAGGAGTCACCTCTGGAGTGACTAAAACGCGACCTCCAGCCAAGTCGTTACCCATAATCATGGAGATGCCTTCTATAGGAAAGTTTGGACGCAGTCCTACCACAGCGTCTCCTGAACACAACTCTGACTGAACCACTATCCTACATAAAGGAACATTAACTTCCTGCATGTTAAAACCACAAATGGGGACTCCAGCTTCCATTTTAATAACTTCATCTCTAGGTAAAATATTGTCCAAAATGAATGACTGTGAAGCGGCTGTGTCTCTGAGTATTTTAACAGGTATCATCTTTCCTGATGGAGATGTAGAGATAAACCCTTCCATTATAAAAGGTTTGAATCCATCATGTTCACAGGTTCTTGTCACAGAGGAAAACGTTTGATCTAACCTTTTAAGTGCAGCTACAGGTTTTGATTCTTTTCTATGTAACTTAGGACAGGTTCTAGTTACATGCCCTTCCTGTTGGCAATAGTAACATCTCACTGGTTCTTTCACATCACTTTCACGTCGTTCTGCAGTTACATCACGGTCTCTGTGAGGAACAACAGGCCCTCTAAATTTACCATTACCATTACCATTAGATCTGTATCTAAAAGGTTGAGAGGAATCAAAACTGGTCTTAACATGACTAGGGCTTCGAGTTTTATCAAAGCTTGAACGTTCAAAGTGTATTTTATGCGTCAGCATATACTCATCCACTAAGATTGCAGCTTTAGAAACGTCAGACACTTTATTTTCATTTAAATACGTGGTTACTCTGTCTGGTAAGTTTAATTTGAAATCTTCCAACAACATTAGCTGCTTCAGCTGGTTAAAATCAGTCACTGCACTCGCAGTACACCAGCGATCAAAAAGTAGCTCCTTTTCCTTGACATAATCAGCATAAGACTGATTATCTACTTTCTTACATTTTCTAAATTTCTGCCGGTATGCTTCCGGAACTAGCTCATATGCACGTAGTATAGCTTCTTTCACGTTAGCATAGACACCACTATCAATTGCAGAAAGAGAGGCATAAGCATCCTGTGCTTTTCCTTTTAACACACTCTGTAACAAAATGGGCCAAACAGTTTCTGGCCACTTCAAAGTACTTGCGGCTCTTTCAAACATGATAAAATACTTATCTACGTCTTTTTCATTGAACGGAGGTACTAAAGAAACATTTCTACTCACGTCAAATTCTCGAACAGGAAACGGAGCAGATCCACGTTCCAGCTCTTTCAGACGTATTTCCGCGTCTAACTCTATTTTCCGTTGTTCAACCTCTATTTTCCGTTGTTCTAACATAATTTTCTGTAACGTTATTTCTTTCTCATGTTCCCGTTTCTGTTGCTCAAGTACTAAGTCTCGTTCAATCTCTTTTAAACGTAGTTGTTCCTGAAAACGGTACGGAGAGCGATCTGGGTCTTTCGGTGACGTCACAGCAGAAAAAACACTGCGTAGCATTAACTCGGCAGTTAACTCGTTTTCCACAGTTTCTCTTTTTGAACGTTTATCTAACGTCACTTCATAATAATCCGCTATGCACAAAAGTTGCTAGCATAGATAGCTAGCCAAAACCTCTACTGTAGGTCGTTCCACAAAACTGTGTAAATCGAAGTCCTCCATGATAAACACAGGAAAAGAACTGTGTAAATACTAACGTCCCAGCAGTACGTGAACGCACCACCACACACACACAACACTGGACCCGCCTACGAGTCAAACCAACAGCAGGTTTAATTAATTAACCCAACAAGGATCACAACAGCTCAACAAGGACTCAAAAAAATCCAGACAATGTCTCAAAGATCCAGACAAGGACTCAAAAAGGATTCAAAAATCCAGACAAGGATTCAAAAAGGATTCAAGATCCAGACAAGGAATCAAAAAGGATTCAAGATCCCGGACGAGGCGCCCAAAATATGTTACGGCTGGCTCGGGCCGAACACATTAAATGGACAAAGGACACAAGAAGGCAGAAGGTAAATTAAAAAGGTTTATTGAAAAACACCCTCATCTATGGTCATGAGCTTTGGGTTATGACCGAAAGAACAAGATCTCGGATACAAGCGGCTGAAATGAGTTTTCTCCGCAGGGTGGCTGGACTCTCCCTTAGAGATAGGGTG
>JBBPBX010068577.1:8679-19085 GCA_038048925.1 Garcialebias charrua
CTGGAGCTCTGCTACAAAATGAGCAGTCTTGATTTAGAAAATGAAAATGATTTAATTTAAATTTTATTTATGAGACAAAAAAGGCAGCTTGACTTTGAAATTAAAAAGCATTTCTGCTATTTCATTTTAATTTTCAAAATTGACATTTCAAAATGAATTTTGGTCACTTTTTACTGGGACATGTTTTGAAAATTAAATGTTAAACGTTATTTTATTTATCTTTTTAATTAATTTACACAATGAGCAGTCTTGATTTAGAAAATGAAAATGATTTAATTTAAATTTTATTTATGAGACAAAAAAGGCAGCTTGACTTTGAAATGGAAAAGCATTTCTGCTATTTCATTTTAATTTTCAAAATTGACATTTCAAAATGAATTTTGGTCCCTTTTTACTAGGACATATTTTGAAAATTAAATGTTAAATGATATTTTATTTATCATTTTAATTAATTTACAAATTGAGCAGTCTCGAAGAAGAAAATGAAAATGCAGTTTGGATTATTCATTTTAAATTTTATTTATGAGTCAAAAAATGCTGCTTGACTTTGAAATGAAAAAGCATTTCTGCTAATCCATTTTAGTTTTAAATATGAGACATAACCACTTCCATACACTCGTTGTTACGGTAATTCCCGCCTTTTCCAAAGGGCAGAGGGAGGAGAACAGCAACCAGAAACTGAGTGTCAAACACATGGTTGCTGTTTGAAAACGGTAATTTGAATCTGAACTTTTCGGGGACCATTGAGTGGTTGAACTTCTGGTAAGTGTCAAAAATTTATTTTTAGTTACAAAGTATTTAAAAGAAACATGACTGAGGTTAAAGACTGATCCAAGTCTGAATGTTTTTAAATCTCATTTTAAGTTTGACATGTGTATTTGATGGCTTTTATTTCAAAGTGAGAGTTAAATTTCAGCCCCCTTTTTTATGATTTGATTATTGACAAATTTATTATTGTTAGAGACCTTCCAAATTAAGTTTCAAAGAAAAAAATCTGAGCTCAGATATAATGGAAGTTTGGGGTCATCTGGGCTTTGGGGGGATTTGAGAGAAAATCATAAAGCCTGCTACATACTTAAGAAGTAAGACATCTGATCTCGCTCACGTGGTTGTAAGATGTTAGTTTTCTCTGGGAGCATTATATACTCAGGGAGCATTGTATACTCAAAGAGAAACAGCAGAGAAGAAGTCCCGATAAGCCCCTCCCACCACAGCACACGTCACACACAAACAGCAGCACAGTTGGTAGAGCAAGTGTTTGATTTCATTTGATGATGGAGGAATTGAAGAGTTGGAGGTGCTAGTTTGTAAATTTATCACAAAGAGGCCTTCACCGTTTCCCACAGGCCGAGGCGTTCTCCCAGCCACAGAGAGCAGCGACGATTAAACAGATTTATAGACGTCTTGCAAAGTGTAAATCAGCATCAAATCATATCGCTGAGAGACAAAGTGGGTGAACAAAGACAGAACTGCCTACGTTTGAATGTATAAACTTTGAATGTATAAACTATCTAAAAATTGTAAAGACTGTGGGACGATGAAGAGTTTTTTTTGTGGTAGATGTTAGAAAAATTAGAAAGAGTTATTCATTTTGTTCTGTTACCGTACTTGAAGATCATTGTTTGAACGGTTTGAAAAAAAGGGGCAAATATAATACGATTTTTTCTTCTTTCTGCTACCGTTCATTTTATATTTTGCATTCTTGTCATTTATGGGATTGTTTTGTATTGTATTTTAAAATGAATACATTTTATAAATAAATAATTAAAAAATAGCAAACTAAAAACCAAGATAGTAATGGAAAGAGGGGTGAGCTTCCATCGCTCCTCTTAACCTGCTGCCATGAAAGAAAACAATTGTTTTCAAGGCATCTGGATCTACAGTAAATACATTTAAACTAAAATATTGGGTTAAAGGTGAGGAGTGGATATCTGTAAATCATGTAGTTAATGAAACACAAATCCATGTACCGCTCAAGTAATATGGCAAGCCAAGGGTCTCATTAATAGGTAAAAGTGGCTATTAATGAGACACTTGGCTTGCCATACCTTCATCTCGCTCCAGAACTCCTGGAGGAAAGTCAAATCAGCTGCATTTCTCCGTGCCGCCCAGATGAAATGCAGCTGATCTGACCATTAAAGTGCATGTATTAAGGAAAAGTTAAACTGAGACACACCTTTACTCTAACGTCAAGTAAACAAATATTTGTTTTTAGGAGATTATCTTGTTAAATTTTGAAGAAATGCACAGTGAGTCCTCCCTCTGCATGCTCCTGCAGCCATAAATAGATTTCTGAAATGCAGCTGATCTGACCATTAAAGTGCATTTACTAAGGAAAAATTAAGCTGAGACACACCTTTGCTATAATTTTGAGTAAACAAATAATTGTTTTTAAGTGTTAATCTTGTTAAATTCTTGTTAAAGTCCCCTCATGCACACACCCGTGGCCGCCATTTGGCAGGCAATCGATTTTTGGCACAACACCGGCCCACATTTTCTGATTGTCAGCAGTGACGCATAATAGATGCGTCTAATACGGCAGTGCGACGTGTACGGCGGCAGGTACGGTAACTACACAAGTTTGTAAAGTTTTTATTTGTAACCAACGTTCCAGGATCGGTTCAAGGAGCAGAAAGAGATGGATTGTTTCGTCTCGTTTCTTACCTGATGGGTGTGCGTGGGCTGCTGTTGTGACGGCGAACGCGACGGGATCTGGGTTCGAACGAGAACCCCTCCTTCAGACTCTCAAGGACCGACGGAGCCACGAAGGAGAAACCCTGGTGGAAAACATCAACGCCGCTGATCAGTTTGGAAAAACAATCAAGTGAGATGATCAGACACGTTGACATCTGGAAAGCAGAGAGACTCACAGCGAAGGCGAGCTCGGCGCTGCGGCCCAGCGTGGTGTCGTCCGGACTGTCCACCGGGGTCTGACGGGTAAACCTGGTGTCAAACTGGCTCACGTCCTCCTCTGAATGCTAGCGTGAGACAAACGAGGACGTAGAGGTGAGAGACCGTGACCCATGAAGTAAAACGGTGAAAGCAGCTAAGAGAGGACCAACCAGCTGTGGTTTGTACGGCGGCTCCAGCCTCTTCTTCAGGAGCTCGTCCCAGTTGATGGTTTTAAAGAACGAATGTCTCTGTAAAGAAATGAACCACACACGGCACAGTTACCGCCCGTCGACGAGCTGTTATACAGCTAACCAGTCGTCTATACTGATACTGCAGAACCGGACCCGGCCCGTCTTCAAAAACATTCCATAACTTCTGTCTTACAGGACATTCAAACACATCAGAGTCTGAACAACCATTCACCAGAGCACCAATTACAGTTTGATTATTTTGACCTCGTCTGGTGTTTTATTGTGTGAATGTTTATGAAGCATTCACACGATTGTGATCCATTCTTCTTATACGGTTTTCGGCACAATCCTCTTCCCACATTTTCAAGCTATTTCAACATATCTTACATCAAAACGTTCAGCTCTTTCAGGACAATCCTGCTATGACTTTTGGTATTGGTGCAACTTTAGCTTTTTGACATATTTTATTATTATTTCTCATAGAAAATGAACTGAGCTCATTTTACATACTTCAAATCTTTAGATGTGTTCACAACCTTTTACTGCTCCTTTCACATTTTGTTCTGCTTCAGCTTCTTTCAACTTCCTTGTGCAAATTTTAACTTTTTGCAGCTACTTTAAGCTGATTTCAACTGTTTTTTCAGCTGTTTGTGCTTTTTTCAGATTATTTCTGCTAACTACACAATTTGGGGGGGCTTCTAACTTCTTTCTGCTAACTTCAACTTGTTAATCTCCTTTCAGCTTATTTCTGCAAGTTTCAGCTTTGTCTACTATTTCAGCTACTATTTAGCTGTTATGTAAGATTTAGCTTTTTCAGCTAATTCCATATTTTTAAGCTCTTTCCACTGTCTTCTGTCTGTTTAAACTTATTTCTGCCTTTCAGCCGTTTTTGACTAATTTCATTTTTTTTAGCTATTTTCCTAATTTGTCTGCTAATTTCTGCTTATTTAAACCTGTTTCAGAAAATATGTATTATTTCTGCTTTCTTCTGCTAATTTAGGCTTGCTCTTTTATTTCAGCTACATTTCAGCATGTTTTTTTTAGCTAATTTCAGCTGTTTTTCAGCAGGTTCTTCTGCAATAAGCATTTACACTGCATTTTTGCAGGAAATGCAGTTTCTCTAGTTTGATTTATTTTATCATGCATTTCTCTGTTTCTGTGGCTTGTGCATTAAATTAACCCTTAAAGGTCCACTGACATCATCTTACAAATTTGCATGAAATGATAGAAGATATACCGGTATATATTTTATCATTCAACTATGTTCGTTTTTGCAAACAAAATGAGAAATTAATGAAAATTCCTTTCAAACTGAGTTTAAAATTAAAAACCGCTTTTCTCTCTGAAAAATCCGACTACAAGCGAATGCAACATTTGTGACATAGGAAGCAGGACCTTCAGTCTGCGTCTGCCATTAACGCATAACGCATTCTCTGCCAGATCGCCTTTTTTTTGTATAACTTGAAAAATGCCGGTTCGTTGTGTCGCATTTGGGTGTTCTAATATCATCAGTGAACAAGTGAGCCTTTTCACTTTCCCAAAAGATGTAAGACCTTCGTCAAAAATGGAATAAATAAAGCTGCCCCCCTCGGACTGAGCTCCCTGTTTCCTGAACAGGTAAGAGTCAAATACATACGGGTGCAGACCTAAATTAGAACCTGCTGTTTCTGCTCATCTAACTTCCTGCTTCCAAAACTAAAGACAAATAGCTCAAATCTTAACTTAGATTGATAATTTGTTGTTTTATTTCTTGTTCGCCATGAATATTTATATGGGGCGTTCTAAAGACGTTCTTTCTCCTACGTCACAAATGTTGCATTCGCTTGTAGTCAGATTTTTCAGAGAGAAAAGCTGTTTTTAATTTTAAATTCAGTTTGAAAGGAATTTTCATTCATTTCTCATTTTGTTTGCAAAACCAAACATAGTTGAATGATAAAATAAATATATCTTCTATCATTTCATGCAAATTTGTAAGATGATGTCAGTGGACCATTAATGTTCTGTTCTGGATAAAAATAAGCAAAAATAAGGAAAATGTTTATATATAAAGAGCTTAAAATGTTATTTTTGTAATGAAAATTTTAAAAAAAATTATCATTAAAAGTAAAAAATAATTATTAATAAACGGGTAAAGCTCTAAAAACAAAGAGAAAGGAACGTTTTAGACCATGGTTCTCATCTTTTTATATTCTACGTCTTTCTGATCTTAATTTTCTTGGCATAATAAAAGACTTTTAGTAGATAAAGAGCAAAACTAACTATCGGCTCAGCCTAAAAACTTTTTTTTCTTTTACGATTTACTTCAGTTACATTTTGCAGACCAACAACATGTGTTGTGTTTTGGCTTCAGTAACACATTTTTCTTTTCAATCATCCCGTCTTCTGTGTTTGTTTTTGCCATTTTTAATTAATCTGAAGCAGTTTTGTTCCAGACAAGTCGTGGAGTTACCTGGATGTCTGCGGAGTCGTTTATCCCCGAGCCAAGTCGTTTGGATGGATTTTTCTTCAACAACTAAAGAAAAACAACAAAGAAATGTTTGGCCAACTGAAGATGATCATACAGTTAGGAAATTATTTAATCAAGTCGTTTTCATTTTCATTTTAGTTCTAAACAATCACAAAAAACAGAATACAGGTAGTCCCCGACTTACGAGCGCTCTGACCTACGAGCGTCCGGACTTACGAGCTGGCGAAAGAGAAGTAAATTTGTAAAAAATACAGCACTTTTTTGTGTTTTTAGATGAAAGTGTGTTAGCTAACCGTTTGGAAACACGTTTCCGACCATGTTTATGAACTAATATGAACGTTTTTGATGAAAAACGAGTGTTCGTAGTAGCGCTAGCATAAATGTTCCAACTTACGAGCGAAAATCCGGACTTACGAGAACACGTGCTTCGTGTTCCAACTTACGAATTTTCGTGTTACGAGCAACTCGCAGGAACGGAACTCGCTCGTAAGTCGGGGACTACCTGTAATCAACAAAAACTAAATAAATCTGCCATTTTCTGCGTCATGGGCTCGCCTGCTTCTTTAATGCAGCAGCTGAATATCTGTCAATATTCATAATGTTCTGAATATTTATTTAAATATTTTTTAATACACAACAAGATTAAATGTTTTAGGTGAAATACTACTTTAATTTAAAAATAATAATAAAAAGCAAACAGGCCTACCATATATTGACTTCCTGACTGTCTAAGAGCCCCACAGTCTGTGGTTGACTTTAAGAGCGGCTTGAAGACCTTTCTTTTCGACCAAGCATACTCTACCTCCTCATGATTCTACTTTTGATCTTAGCTGATTTTGTTATTGATTTTAATTGTTTTATTACTTGTTTTATTGACATTTAATTCTGTTGCTCCTTGTAGCACTTTGAGATTTTCATTAATGAAAAGTGTGTTATAAATTGAATTCATTATTATTATTATTATTATTATTATTATTATTATTATATATTGCTGATTTTATTTATTTCTGGTTATTATTTTATCCATTTAATTTACTTTAGAAGTAATTTTCCAACTACCCTGAATAATGATTTCAACATTTCAGAATATAAAACTGCTCAGAATAATCCAGATTGTTGTTATTATTTAAAATAATCAAGCAGCCCTAGATGATCATGTTCTTTTGTAGCCAAACTTTAAGTATTTTAGCTGCTTAAAATCAGACAATAAACCTGTTGTTAGGATGTTTAATAAACTGTAACTTTAACCTGATCACAACCGGACCGTTTAAAGTTCAATACAGGTAGTCCCCGAATTACGAGCGCTCTGATCTGCGAGGTTCCAGACTTACGAGCTGGCGAATTTTTGGAAAAAACGCAAAAAATACTGAGTTTTCATGTGTTTTTTCACCACAGTTAGTTAGCTAAGCATATAAACACACGTTTCCGATCATTTTTATGCACTCATAAGCAGTTTTTTGATGAAAACCGAGTGTTTTTAGTCGCGCTAGCGAAACCGTTCCAATTTACGAGCGAAATTTCGGACTTACGAGAGACATGGCAACCGTTCCAAATTACGAGATTTCCGGTTTACGAGCGCCTCGTTGTAACGGATCTCGCTCGTAAATCGGGGAATACCTGTACCGGTAAATTCAAACATTTTGAGTTCACGCTTTGTTAAAATCGAACCTCCATCTCTGACACCGGAGGTCTTCTCAGTTCTGTCGTTAAGGGTTTGTGGGAACGCAGAACATGAGAACGAGCTCGTTCTGATCCCCACAACAAATAATCGCCGACCGATCCAAACCCTGTCGCCCAGGGGGGTTAAACCAAAACACAAATGTGGAATTTCGACAATAAAACTTTGGTTTCTAAGTTGAAACAGAGACGATTCCTCTGTCTGATGTGGGCTCATCATAAATAAACATCTGGAAACGTTCAGTGGATTTACATCAGATATCCTCACTGCTCATTTAGTTGTCAACAAAAATATATTTGTGTTTTCGAAGTTGTGTTTTTGTCAAAGTGAGGGGCTAAAAATCAGCTGTTGGTTAGAAGAACTACAGAAGATGGACATTATGTCCAAATGACCATTTTACATGACTAATGGGAAGGAAACTTCAGATTATTTATTTATACGATTTATGTTTGGAGTGCATCAAGGATCAGCTCTGAGCCCTTTCTTGTTTGCTCTGGTGATGGACCAACTAGCAGATGAGGTCAGGCAGGAATCCTCGTGGACTATGATGTTTGCAGATGACATTGTAATCTGTGGTGAGAACAGGGAACATGTGGAAGAGAACTTGGAGAGGTGGAGGTATGCACTTGAAAGAAGAGGAATGAAAGTCAGCTGTAGTAAGACAGAGTACATGTGTGTGAATGAGAGTAAGGCCAGTGAACAATGAGGCTACAAGGAGCAGAGGTCACAAAGGTCAGGACTTCAAGGACTTGGGGTCCACTGTCCAGGAAAATGGAAAGTGTGGTAAAAAGGTGAAGAAGAGAGTCCAGACAGGATGGAGTGGATGGAGAAAAGTTTCAGGAGTGATTTGTGACAAAAAGGTGTCAGCAAAGGTCAAAGGAAAAGTTTACAAGACAGTGGTGAGACCAGCTATGTTGTATGGTCTGGAGACAGAGACATGGACAAAAAGACAGGAGACAGAACTGGAAGTGGCAGAAATGAAGATGCTGAGGTTCTCCTTAGGAGTGACAAGGATGGATAAGATTAGGAATGAGATCATCAGAGGTACAGCACATGTTAAACAACTGGGAGATAAAGTTAGAGAGACCAGACTGAGATGGTTTGGACATGTCCAGAGGATGGACAGTGGTATGGACAGTGGTTTGGACAGTGGTATGGACAGTGGTTTGGACATGTCCAGAGGATGGACAGTGGTATGGACAGTGGTTTGGACATGTCCAGAGGATGGACAGTGGTTTGGACATGTCCAGAGGATGGACAGTGGTTTGGACATGTCCAGAGGATGGACAGTGGTTTGGACATGTCCAGAGGATGGACAGTGGTTTGGACATGTCCAGAGGATGGACAGTGGTTTGGACATGTCCAGAGGATGGACAGTGGTTTGGACATGTCCAGAGGATGGACAGTGGTTTGGACATGCCCAGAGGATGGACAGTGGTTTGGACATGTCCAGAGGATGGACAGTGGTTTGGACATGTCCAGAGGATGGACAGTGGTATGGACAGTGGTTTGGACATGTCCAGAGGATGGACAGTATGGACAGTGGTTTGGACATGTCCAGAGGATGGACAGTGGTATGGACAGTGGTTTGGACATGCCCAGAGGATGGACAGTGGTTTGGACATGTCCAGAGGATGGACAGTGGTATGGACAGTGGTTTGGACATGCCCAGAGGATGGACAGTGGTTTGGACATGTCCAGAGGATGGACAGTGGTTTGGACATGTCCAGAGGATGGACAGTGGTTTGGACATGTCCAGAGGATGGACAGTGGTTTGGATACAGTGGTTTGGACATGTCCAGAGGATGGACAGTGGTTTGGACATGTCCAGAGGATGGACAGTGGTTTGGACATGTCCAGAGGATGGACAGTGGTATGGACAGTGGTTTGGACATGTCCAGAGGATGGACAGTGGTATGGACATGTCCAGAGGATGGACAGTGGTATGGACATGTCCAGAGGATGGACAGTGGTATGGACAGTGGTTTGGACATGTCCAGAGGATGGACAGTGGTATGGACATGTCCAGAGGATGGACAGTGGTTTGGACATGTCCAGAGGATGGACAGTGGTATGGACATGTCCAGAGGATGGACAGTGGTTTGGACATGTCCAGAGGATGGACAGTGGTTTGGACATGTCCAGAGGATGGACAGTGGTTTGGACATGTCCAGAGGATGGACAGTGGTTTGGACATGTCCAGAGGATGGACAGTGGTTTGGACATGTCCAGAGGAGGGACAGTGGTTTGGACATGTCCAGAGGAGGGACAGTGGTTTGGACATGTCCAGAGGAGGGACAGTGGTTTGGACATGTCCAGAGGAGGGACAGTGGTTTGGACATGTCCAGAGGAGGGACAGTGGTTTGGACATGTCCAGAGGATGGACAGTGGTTTGGACATGTCCAGAGGAGGGACAGTGGTTTGGACATGTCCAGAGGAGGGACAGTGGTTTGGACATGTCCAGAGGAGGGACAGTGGTTTGGACATGTCCAGAGGAGGGACAGTGGTTTGGACATGTCCAGAGGATGGACAGTGGTTTGGACATGTCCAGAGGATGGACAGTGGTTTGGACATGTCCAGAGGATGGACAGTGGTTTGGACATGTCCAGAGGATGGACAGTGGTTTGGACATGTCCAGAGGATGGACAGTGGTTTGGACATGTCCAGAGGATGGACAGTGGTTTGGACATGTCCAGAGGATGGACAGTGGTTTGGACATGTCCAGAGGATGGACAGTGGTATGGACATGTCCAGAGGATGGACAGTGGTATGGACATGTCCAGAGGATGGACAGTGGTATGGACATGTCCAGAGGATGGACATGTCCAGAGGATGGACAGTGGTATGGACATGTCCAGAGGATGGACAGTGGTATGGACATGTCCAGAGGATGGACAGTGGTATGGACATGTCCAGAGGATGGACAGTGGTTTGGACATGTCCAGAGGATGGACAGTGGTTTGGACATGTCCAGAGGATGGACAGTGGTTTGGACATGTCCAGAGGATGGACAGTGGTTTGGACATGTCCAGAGGATGGACAGTGGTTTGGACATGTCCAGAGGATGGACAGTGGTTTGGACATGTCCAGAGGATGGACAGTGGTTTGGACATGTCCAGAGGAGGGACAGTGGTTTGGACATGTCCAGAGGAGGGACAGTGGTTTGGACATGTCCCAG
>JBBPBX010068578.1:0-19085 GCA_038048925.1 Garcialebias charrua
AAATAGACTCTATCAGGCAGAACATTGTCAGTTCATCCAACACCATCCAGTCTTGTGCGTCTGCAATAACCACAGCTGTTTTTGACCAATTTGACCTGGTTTCACTCCCTCACCTCACCAAGGTGGTTCAGCAGATGAAACCAACTAACTGTTCTCTGGACATCATTCCCTCTAAAATGTTCAAACAGTCCTTTGATGTAATTGGTCCTTGTGTTTTGTCATTTATTAACAGCTGTCTATCTTCAGGTTTTGTGCCATCTGCTTTCAAACATGCTGTGGTCAGGCCTCTTCTCAAAAAACCAGGCCTAGATCCTACAGCTCTCTCTAATTTCAGACCAGTTTCACATCTGTCATTTCTATCAAAGGTCCTAGAAAAGATTGTTTTTATTCAACTTCAATCTTTTCTAGAACTCAACAACCTGTTTGAAAAATTTCAGTCAGGTTTTCGAGCTCGTCACAGTACTGAATCTGCACTGCTCAAAGTACAGAATGACATTCTTCTGTCCCTGGATGCAAAAAACCCTGCTCTGCTGGTGATGTTAGACCTCTCAGCAGCTTTTGACACCGTCGACCATCAGGTACTAATCAACCGCTTGTCTCAGCAGGTTGGCCTCCAGGGAGCTGTGCTTGAGTGGTTCAAATCTTACCTGTCTGGGAGAACTTTTTCTGTCATGATAGGCGATCTGTCCTCCTCTTCATCAACCCCTCTGACCTCTGGCGTACCACAGGGATCTATTCTAGGGCCAGTCCTCTTCTCTCTTTACATGCTGCCATTAGGATCAATCATTGCACGTCATAACCTGTCTTTTCACATGTATGCAGACGATTTACAAATCTATCTGCCAGTCACTCCCAACCCCTCACCCAGTTCAAACACTCTTGTCAACTGCTTAAATGACATTAAGCACTGGCTCTCTCAAAACTTCCTCCACCTAAACACAGATAAAACTGAATGCATTTTATTTAGTGCACCTGGTGACACCAGCAACATCCTTCCCAGTCCCAGTGTTGGTTTCCCCCTCCCCCACTTCAACCCGGTGGTCAGAAATCTTGGAGTGCAGCTTGACTCCAACTTAAAGTTTGATAAACAGATCAGTTCTGTTGTCAAGACCAGCTTCTTTCAGCTCCGACTGCTCTCCAAAGTCAAGTCATTTCTCAGCCGTGGTGATCTGGAGAAGGCCATCCATGCCTTTGTGACCTCCAGACTTGACTATTGTAATGCTTTGTATGTTGGTATTAATCAATCCTCCATCTCCCGTTTACAGCTTGTACAGAACTCTGCCGCGCGCCTTTTGACCAACACACGAAAATATGAACACATCACTCCTGTCCTGTCCTCTCTACACTGGCTCCCGGTTCAGTTCAGGATACAGTTCAAGCTGCTCCTGTTTGTTTTCAAAGCTCTGAATGGACTTGCTCCTCTGTACATCTCAGAACTTTTGAAAGCCCATCAGCCCGGCAGAGATTTACGCTCTGCCAGTCAACACCTGCTGGAGGTGCCTCGCTCAAGGTACAAACAATGGGGAGACCGGTCATTTTCTGTTGCCGGCCCAAAAGCCTGGAACAGCCTCCCCCTTGAGCTGCGTGCCACCTCTGATCTGACTCTGTTCAAAACCAGACTGAAGACCCACTTGTTCAAAAAAGCTTTCAGTGTGTAAAAAAGCTTTCAGTGTGTAACTTTTATTACTTTTGGTAGTTTAGTATGTAGCATTTTTTATTTCCATTGCCTTTTTATTTCCACTTGCTCAAATAAGCTTCCAGTGTGTAACTTTTATTACTTCTGGTATTTTAATATGTAACATTTTTTTAATTTCCATTGCCTTTTTATTTCCACTTGTTCAAAAAAGCTTTCAGCGTGTAACTTTTATTACTTGTGTTATTTTAGTATGTAGCATTTTTTATTTCCATTGCTTCTTTTATTGCTGTTGTTTCTTATTCTATTTTCATTGATTTATTGTTCCAGTTTATTCATCTTTTTATCCTGTTAAGCACCTTGGTCAATGCAAGGCATTGTAGGAAGGTGCTATACAAATAAAGTTTATTATTATTATTATTATTACTGCCTACCATCCGCAGGCTGATGGTCTTTGTGAGAGGTTCCACCGCTCAATGAAGGCAGCATTGCGGTCCTCATTGGTGGATAATGGTTGGATGGATTGCCTGCCTTGTATTTTGTTGGGCCTGGGTTCACCTCCCAAAGAAGACTTGCGGTTTTCTTCAGCTGGGTTGGTCCTTGGCCAGCTTTTCAGGGTACTAGGGGAGTTTCTTCCAAGTCCGGCGGGTTCAGTTGCTCCCAAAGGAGTAGGGCAGTACTAACATGGGAAAATAGGTCTGTTTCCCCATTGGCAGCACATCACTGCCTTCCATAGGAGTTTGTGCCGAAAGACCTTAAGTCGGCCGAGTATGTATTTATCTGCCATGACACACACAGTTCACAACTTCAGCCTTTGTACAATGGTGCATTTCGTGTTTTGGAGAGGGGACCTAAAGATTTTTTGCTGGAGTTGGGGGGTAATCAGGAGAGGGTTTCAGTGGACCGTTGGTGGAGTTGGGGGGTAATTAGGAGAGGGTTTCAGTGGACCGTTTGAAACCAGCTCATGTTTTGCCGGGGGACCCGGTTGGGTTGGCCCAGCCACCTCGTCGTGGCCGTCCCCCAATTTCTTTGCCCACTCTTTCAGGTTTTTCCCCTACACCTGAGTTACCTCCCTCAGGTGAACAGTTAAGTGGCAGTCGGTGCGGAGAGTTTCCTTCAACTTCAACACCTGTCACTGTGAAGAATAGCCGTCGTGGCTGCTTTATCAAACTCCCTAGCCGTTACCGTTAGGTATTTCATTCATTTATTTACTGTTTTACACCTGTAATAGGTTTCACAATTTGTGTTTTTGGTGTTTGTGACATTCTGTGTGTTCAAGGGGGTCCTGTGTGGCGGACACAAATGTATATATTTCATGTCAGAATGTGCTCTTATTGTGAAAGGGACAGAATATAAAAAGAGCAGTTCAATGGTTGTAATTCAGTTGTTTCTCCTGAGCTTGATGTTGGAAGATGTTAGAATGAATCGAGACTAAAAATAGTTTTTGTCTCTTTCTGCCGACTTCCACAATATTGTAAAAAAAAAAAAGATCTCACAACAGGAAATTAACTTCCAAACCAAAAGTGAAAATTCAAGTTACTGAAAGTTCAGTAAACATTTGAAAAGTGTACAAAATGCAAAAAAAAAGAGAGACAATTTTCTGTTACCCAAATTGCCTAGAATTGAATCAGAAAAGAAATATATTTTGGAAGCAGACTGCAGCAACAAATAAACAATAATTTGGAAGAAGGATCAAGCCTACTGCCATCCTTCCACATCTATGGAGAATGCTGCTCACACTAGCGTTGCACAGCTGGAGGATGGAGCCAGCACGTTGAGCTACCTTTGGACAATTCCCATGAGTCCTCTTCATGGTCTATCCTGGTCTGATCCACCAGAGAACCCCAGAAAGACGAGTGATTCCCTCAACACTGACCCAGTAAGGAGCAGAACCTGGTGACATTATGGTCTGGTTATGCCATTTTTAGCTGATGCAACTTGGTAAGTCATTTCCTGCTTGCAGTGATAATAAATGACTATCTGATCACATTAAATAACTTATTTCAACCAAAATCCAAAATAAACTATTTATTAACCTCTTAGCCTAACTTTGTCTAAATTCATGTGCAAATAAAACTGAAATAATTCCTTCTCAAAGAGTCAATTTGCCTTAGATAAGAGAATTAAGCCTTGATTGATTCATTATTACTGTTTGTTTATTGTTGTTGATTTTTAGTTTGATTATTTTTGTAATAAATCTTCAAAGATAACTTTGGTCTCTTCATTCAGATGAATATTCATGTGTTATGATATAAAACTCCCTGTAATTAATAGATTCTACTTCAGTGACTGATTCTGATCATTAACAGGTGAATATATTAATGAAGTTGTTGTTGGTCAGTAAACTGACCAGCTGGTGTCCCACTTTAATGAGAGCTAAATAAATAAAACTAAATGTAGTGGAGTTGACATGGAAAAGGTGTTTTTCCTCCATCTCACCCTTCGTTATCACTACAAGCTTCTACCCTGAGGCTGTCAGACTCATGAAGCCCTAGTCAGGATTATCACTGTGAAAAATCTCTGTGATGCCACTTGATTGTTGATATGTGCTGCTGATCTCATGCTGCTGATTTATTTCATGTTGTTGTGTTCACTCGTACTCATCTGTTCACACAGACTCATGTTCGTGCTGCTGTTGTTTGGTACATTGTTTTGTACTAGTAGTGCTTAGTGTATTTCTTAGTTCATATCTTAGATCTTATTACTATTTTTCTTTACAATTTGTATTTTTGTTGGATGTAACTGGGACCCTGTGTACATAGTTTTGTTCCACCTCATGTACCACATGAGATGTGAATGACAGTAAAGACACCTTGACCTTGAGAACTGAACGAACAAATAGCACACTCAGTAAAATGCTTGGCCCCCGTTTAGCACCTGCAGAAAAAATATATCTGGAGCCGCCACTGGTGGAAAGTAAAAACTCCATTTTAACAGGAAGAAACCTCGAGCAGAAGCAGGCTCAGGACAAGCGGCCATCTTCTTTGACCGGCTGGGTTAGAGGACAGAAAGGAGAGACCAACTAACACAGAATGCTAGGTCCAGATATAGGTCCAGGTCAGGGGTCTGCGACCTTTACGATCAAAAGAGCCATTTCTGCCTTTCCTTCACTAAATTAAACGTGTCAAGAACCTGCTACAACTGTCATTATCAACTGGTGGCCCATGGGCCATTTTAAGTTTGTTAGAGGGGCTTTTCTGGCCAGTAGGTGTGAAATTGTTAAACTAAAAACATCTAATGATTGTTAACATTTATTGATATTTTTACATTTTGAGACAAAAGAAAATATTGGATTCCATTCATCTTCCATTCATCTGTCCAACGTCTTGTATTGTCTTGTATTTTGCCAATAAAAAATAAATACTAAAATAGTGAACTGTGCAGACAAATGTGCTTTTTATAAAATTGTGGAGTACCTTATTTTTTGGACTATAAGGCACATTTAAAATCCTTGAATTTTCTCTAAAATTGACAGTGAGCCTTATAATCCAGTGAGTCTTCTGTATTAATTATGGTTGTGCTCACTGACCTCAAACCGATTGTATGTGGTTATTATGAATGAGTTGGATAAAGTTTGACTTATCTGACTGTTTTGTTTTCATAATGCGCCGTATAATCTGGTGCAACTTATAGTCCCAAAAATATGGTAATTGCATATCCTACTTTGAAGAATGAAGCATAAAGTTAAAGTGAGTATAATTTACTTTGTGTATTAGTACTAGTATCTACATGTTTGCAAAGGAGTTGACAGGAAAACTGTTAAACTTGTCATTTTTTGTGGGTACAACATCCTATAAAATTCAGTTTTGTGTTAGTTTTGGTCAAAGATTGAAAGAGCCGCTGCGGAGGGGCCAAAGAGTCGCATGTGGCTTCAGAGCCGCAGGTTGCAGACCCTTGGTCCAGGTGTACCTTTTATTCGTGTTGGGGTATGGGCTCTGACTGTTGTTTGTGTCAATACGCCGAACGGCAGTTCAGAGTATCTGGCCTGAAAGACAAAAAACACAAGTTAAGGATATAAAAAACAATTACAAATACAAAACAGGTTGAGCAGAGTAAGTAAAGACAGTAGCAGAGTGAAAAAAGTGTGGTCAGTTTGTCTTCCAGCAGTCTAAGCCTATAGCAGCATTACTGAGACAGCTCAGGAAACCCAAGCCAACCACTACAGTATAGAATTTATCTAAAAGGAAAGTCTTAAGCCTAGTTTTAAAACTGGACAATGTGTCAGCCTCACGGACAGAAACTGGAAGTTGGTTCCACAAGAGAGGAGCCTGAGAACTGAAAGATCTTCCTCACATTCTATTTTTGTAAACTCTAGGAACCACAAGTAAACCTGCAGTCTTAGAGTCAAGTGCTCTGTTGGGAAAATATGGAACAATAAGATCTGTAATATAAGATGGAGCTAGGTTGTTGAGGGCTTTGTAGGTTAGAAGTAAGATTTTGAATTCAGTTCTGGATTTGACAGGGAGCCAGTGGAGAGAAGCTAAAACTGGAGAGAGATGTTCTTTCCCAGTAACTGGCAGCAACATTTTGGATCAACTGAAGACTTTTTAAAGAAGTATTTGGACACCCAGATTAAAAAAACCATTACAATAGTCTAGTCAAGACGTGAAAAATGCATGAATCAGTTTTTCTGCATCTTTTTAGATTTTTCTAATTTTAGCAATATTACGCAGGTGGAAGAAGTTAGTTCTTTTTTTTCCCCTTTATAGATGGCCTCCCTTCTCACCTCACAGCCATCCTCTTCACACCAATATGATAAAAAAAATATAGAAAGAAAGGAAAAGACAGAAAGTAAGACCACAAAACAAATATCCACAAAAGAAGAAGAAGAAGAAAAATTTAGTTCTAATCAAAAATAACACCAAGATTTTTAACATTAGAACTGGAGGCCAGATTAATGCCATCCAAGGAGGAGAAAGACTGAAAAATTAATTCCTAAGGTGCTCAGGTTCAAAAACCAAAACCAGTGTTGTCTGTGTTCAAAAGGAGAAAATTAAGGGTCATCCAGGTTTTTATGTATTTAAGACATGCTGTAGTCTAAGTAACTGATTGGATTCATTAGTTTTATGGACAAATATAATTGTGTGTCATCAACATAACAATGAAAATGTGTCCCGTGCTTTAATAACTTTACCAAATGGAAGCATATGTAAAGTAAAGAGTATTGGTCCAAGCACTGAGCCCTGAGGAACTCCATGACTAACTTTGGTGTATGAAGAAGATTCATTATTTACATTTACAAACTGGAATCTTCCAGATAGATCCGCTCATTCTCAATCAGTTCATCTGGACAGTTTCTTTTTAGTAGAAACGTTTCACCCTCACTCCAGAGGGCTTCGTCAGTCAGAGCAGTCCAAAGCAAACTGAAGCTACCCCACCAAGTAAACAACTTAAGTGGACCAACCAGTTTGCTGTAGCCAAGATGGTTTCTGGGGGCTTGTCCCTCGTCGACTCCTCCCAGGCAGGCAGACATGTCATGAACTTTCTTGTCTTGAACCACTTTGGACATGTCTGCCTGCCTGGGAGGAGTCGACGAGGGACAAGCCCCCAGAAACCATCTTGGCTACAGCAAACTGGTTGGTCCACTTAAGTTGTTTACTTGGTGGGGTAGCTTCAGTTTGCTTTGGACTGCTCTGACTGACGAAGCCCTCTGGAGTGAGGGTGAAACGTTTCTACTAAAAAGAAACTGTCCAGATGAACTGATTGAGAATGAGCGGATTTGATACCTGGACTATTGAGAATGAACTTTCTTGTCTTCCAGATAGATATTATTTAAATAATTTTAGAGCTGTTTCTGTAATCCCAATATCATATTCAAGCCTCTGTAGTAAAATATTGTGATCAACTGTATCAAATGCAGCACTGAGGTCTAACAGGACCAGTATAGACACAAGTCCATTGTCTGAGGCCATGAGAATATCATTAGTGACTTTTACTAGTGCAGTTTCTGCGCTATGATGAGCTCTAAACCCTGACTGAAACTCTTCCGATTATTTCTTTGTAGATGTTCACGCATCTGACCTGCAACTATTTTCTCTATAATTTTATTTAGATGAAAGTTAGGTTAGATATAGGTCTATAATTGGCCAGAATTTCTGAATCAAGGTCAGACTTCTTAAATAAAGGTTTAATTACAGCAGCCTTAAATCTCTGTGGTATGTAACCATTTATTAAAGACAAATTAAGTAGATACAAAATGTGGACATTAATTAGGGAAATACCTTTTTAAACAGTCTGGTTGGGATGGGATCTAGCAGATATAATAATAATAATAATAATGAATTCAATTTATAACGCACTTTTCATTAATGAAAATCTCAAAGTGCTACAAGGTGCAACAGAATTAAATGTCAATAAAACAAGTAATAAAACAAGTAAAATCAATAACAGTAACTAAGATCAAAAGTAGAATCATGAGGAGGCAGAGTATGCTCAGTTGAAAAGAAAGGTCTTCAAGTCGCTCTTAAAGTCAACCACAGACTGTGGGGCTCTCAGACAGTCAGGAAGAGAGTTCCACAGGTGGGGGGCAGCCACACTGAAAGCCCGGTCTCCCATGGTCCTTAATTTGGTTCTCGGAATGTGAAGGAGATTACTGTTCTGTGACCGCAGCGACCGGGTGGATGAGTATGGAATAAGAATATCCTTCAGATAATCTGGTGAAGTTCCGTGTAAGCATTGATGTGTAATGAGAGCAGTTTTGTACTGAATTCTGTAGGTGACAGGAAGCCAATGAAGGTTATGGAGAATGGGTGTAATATGTTCAAATTTACGAACTCTCAACAAGATCCTTGCTGCACTGTTTTGAATATATTGAAGTTTCTGAAGGTTTTTACCAGGGATTCCAATAAACAGGGAGTTGCAGTAGTCGAGCCTGGAGGAGACAAAAGCATGGACGAGCTTCTCAGCATCGGAAAAAGTTAGGGATGGGCGAAGTTATGTGGATGGTTTAGATGAGATTATTATTTTTGTCAATTCAGAGAGCTCAACAGGACAAAAACAGTCCAAACACAAATCAGGCTTTAGTGAAATTTTTAAAGTTGTCTCATTTGACAGGGGTCTAGGGATAGTAGAAGGAAGGATGGTTTGAATTTGAGCTCAGATCCCAGGACATGATGCCCTGCCCGGCCTGGCCCCGAGACTCCGGTGGAGAGGACCGGAGAGACCAGCGGAGCTCCATCTATCTTGCCCTGAATTTTGTCGTTGGCCAGCAAGCCCAAAAAAATGCCAGCACTTCAGCATTAGACCACGCTGTTGTCATTATTGTTTTAAAATCTTTCAAATATGTCCAACCACTGCTCCGGGTTCCTAGAAATTGCAAATGGCGGATTGGTGTGAAAAGTTTCTGAGAGATCCAGTGCCTCCTCCCCATGACCAATCAGTGACCGACAGTGCGCTGACATCATGTTTTAGGTCCTACTTGAACTCAATGGAACCGCAGAGAAGTAGGTACTAAAAACAGGCAGGTTCCACGACTAAGGTACTGTGGAAAAAAATCATGGAACCGGCCTGAGCAGGCTAAAGCTTGCCCAAGTAGGACTTGCGGATCAGGGGCTTTATGGACACCCATATGTTTGAACATGGTGTTTGTGATGGACAAATTATGACTAGCACAGAAGTCCAACAACAGAACACTGCTCGTGTTCGGATCAGAGAGGTCATTCCTCCCAATCATGCCACTCCATGTCACACTGTTGTTACCCACGTGGGCATTGAAATAACTCAGCAGAATGAAGGAGTCCCTAGCTGGTGCACCTTCCAGCACCCCGCCAAGGACTCCAAGAAGACCGGATACTCTTGTTGCGGTTCAAAAGTTGAAGGAAAGCTCTGAAACGAATGTGCAAGTTTTAGGCAGGTTTATTATACATTATAAGAATAAACCTTACAGCGACCAACAGACCTGACTCCAAGCACAGTCCAACACACACACATCTTCGAAGGCGGACCACGGTTTTATACCTCTAGATGACGTCATCGCCTCGTGGGACCAATCCTGGAATCGAACCGCCTTGGAACCGCCCTAGAACTTCCCCTACTCTGTGAGTGATCCGCCTCTCAGCCAACCAACTACCAGCTCTGTATGTCAATCATCCAGTGTTGTGTCTGTTGTATTATGCAGGCGTGTAACTGAAAAACTCTTCCCTATTGGAAATAAAACCCGTAAATAAAGGTTCCATCTTGAATATATTTTCACATTATATGGTGGAATTAAGTGAACATAAATCATAACACATAATATGTGTGCTTCAGGTGTAATACTGATATACATATATTTTAATTCCCCTTTTGACATGACAAACATCATGTCAACAAAAACCCTATATGTACTATGTGCGTATGCAATTAAGAACTGGACACACAATGGAAATCACTAACATTCCCACCCACAGCAATATTACATCTAAGTTACCCTCCCAGAATATAAACCCCTTATATAAAAATAAGCATCAATACTAATTGGTAACAAAACTACGTAAGAAAATATACGGTAACCGTCAGAGCTTATATGCTGGAAACGCAATACAAAACTAACAATCTAAAAAATAAATGTAACAAAAAGCAAAGAAATCAACCAAAAACAAAGAATAAAATAAAACAACAAATAAATGTAATAAGAAATAAACAAAACAAACAAAACAACAAATAAATGTAATAAGAAATAAACAAAACAAACAAAACAACAAATAAATGTAATAAGAAATAAACAAAACAAACGGGAAAAGTAATAAAGAATAAACAAAAACAAACAAAAATAAATGTAAAAATGAAACCATAAAACAAATAAAAATAAAAACAAAACAATAAAATGAAGCGGACTGTCCCTCCTATCAAATATCACGCCTCAACAGGGTATATGCAGGAATAATGAAGTTAAATTCAATACCTTTAAAAAGGCGTTCAATAAAAAACAACTGGACTTTAATTCGACCTTATAAATTCAATACTTTCTCAAAAACCCTTAAATTTCCCCAAATTTGATTTATCAACTCTTAACAACTTCAAAACATTGCATATACTCTGCTCCAGTGTGTGCATTTCTGGTATGTGTTAACCTTAGCAAAGAATATAAACTATGCTTTAGCCAAGTCAGGCCATCTCATCTTCATCATCATAGACACCTGTAAGGGGAAAAACCCTACACTACTCTGTTGACTAGTCTGATATCTGAGAAAAAGCTCAACTGCTCTTATTCAGAGATGTCTGCGATAAGGGCTAAGACCACATTCAGAAAATTAACACTAAACCTATGATTAAACTGATCAGAACAGAAAACACAAAAATCCTTCCATAACCTGTTAAACTCAATTATCTTATTCACATCCATATACTGTATATATATATTATCCTCTGTACCAAAATGTTTATCACAAACAACTTCCTATCAGTAGAATCCACTGCTAGGCTGCTCTGATACCCCTTAACTAAGGTGCAGCTAATTATATTCTCTAAGAATCAAAATTGATAAAACTAAATTATATATATGGAAAAGTAGTGAAAACCCTATAATTTTTACAAAAATCTATGAACGCACAACTATTGAACTGCACATTCACAAGGCACAAACATATATATTCTCATTAATCTGTCTGAGACATTCACATTCTGTCTGACTCATTCATCTCAACAACCTTCAATCCTCACATTCATTCTTCACAGGCGTAAGAATAATCATATGTAACTTCAACATACGGTGTAAACAACAATTGAGAGGTTTCAACAAATATTGAGAAATCCTTGGCATTTAATATTAGTTGGTTAGTTAATGTGATTAGTTCTGCTCTGCTGCATGTTCCACACCTTTACCTGTAGGATAAAAAATGGTGCAGGGAAATAGATCTTCCCTTCATTGTTCACACTGCAACATTAAACATTCATTCAACATTAATTAATCCGCTGAAAAAGGGGAGGAATGTAAACCCAGTTATGGTAAGTTTTTTCTGCTTGCCCATCACAGCTGTGGAATCAAGTGATTGTAAAGTGCATTTCCCCTTTTCAAATATAAATTATTCACAATTTTCATCAGAAGTCCAGTCGATTTTACCTGTAATAAGGAATAAAAAGTCAGCACCAGACTGTATGAAATACCCCAAACATTCTTGCCCAAGAGGTGGATTTAACAGAATCTTGTTGATCAATTATTATCCAACAACCTGCTTTGAGACACTCAGTAAAAATTTTATATAACTGTATGATTGACAAGCGTTCCTGTAATGGCTGTGAAATTAAACTGCAGGAAATTAACTACCACGAATCTCTTTGATCTGCTAATGTCAGAGTCTGGGTGTACCTGAATCTGAACATCTGCAACCTCTGTTCCACCTTCCCCTCTTCTGAGCAAGAAGTTAGGGTCCTCATCACAAGATCTGTTGACATTGTCGTGAACAACTTCAGGGGAGCCTGTCTTAGCTGTCGATGCAACCCACAGAGTGAGCCCTGTAATCAAAATTCCAAAAGTGGTTACCACACTTGACCTCACCGCTAGGAAATTCATTCTTCCTGTAACAATTATGTACAACAAACAACGTCCCCTTTTTATGTAATGTTATTTTAAGTCTGTTTTGAGTTTTTCCTCAAGTTGTATCAGGCCCTGGAACTGGTCGAGATGCAGTGTCACTCTGTACAGATGTAACTCCCAGCTCCTCAGACACACCCAGTCCTTAAGATGCGCCCAGCCCCTCAGACGCGCTCAGCTCAGCCAAGTCGTCTCGTACCTGCTGTACAATACATTGAGAAGGGTCAGAATTTGATCTTATTGTGCACTTTCATACATCAAAACGTGTAGTCTCTCAGTCAGCTTCCCTCTTTGAAACAAGACGGCATTCACAAATCCGTCTTTTTCATCCACTACCAAGTGAAATGGCCAGGAGTAATCTGGACACTGCAGAGAGCACGCATCAAACAAAGCTAGTTCAATCTCCACAAATGCCCTGTCAGCTTCCTCCGTCCACTGCAGTGGGGACACAAAATTTTTATATCCCACAGCCGAAATGAGGCTTCTCAAAGGAGTCATCTTACGGCTGAAACCAGGAATAAAGTTCTTACTGTAATTGATCAGCCCCAAAAATTTTAACATCATCCTAACATTTGCTGGTTTAGAATGATTTAAAATGGAGCTTTTCTGAGATGGTGTCAGTTGCAGGCCAGAGCCAGAGATGAGCCTACCCAAAAACTGAACTTTTGAACGACCCACCTGTAATTTGTGTTTTGACACTTTAAAACCACACTGGGCTAGATGTCGAAGCACAGCTTCAGATGCCAGCATAATAGCTTCTGAAGTCGGAGCTGCTATCAGAATATCATCGACGTATTGGATTAAAACCACTCCTGGTGGCAAAGGCAAATCAGTAAGGACTTGCTTTAATACATGATTGAACAAAGAGGGCGAATCCACGAAATCCTGAGGTAATCTACTGTACGTGAATTGTTTCCCCTTAAAGGTAAATGCAAACAGATCCCTTGATCCAGCGTCCAGAGGCACACAAAAGAACGCGTTCGCCAGGTCAATACAAGTAAAAAACTTGTGTTCAGGCTGAATAGCATTCATCATAACATAAGGATTTGGAGTACCATAATTAGATGGAACAACAACCTTATTTATAGGCCTCAAATCATGAACTAAACGGTAATGAGATTTATCAGCTTTTGGTACCGGGTGTAGAGGTGTGTTCCAGCTCGAAACAGTAGGCTGCAACACACCAGCTTCCAGCAAACCCTTAATAGTTTGCTCTATACCGTCAATCTGCTCCTGTCGGAGTCGATATTGATGTTTATAGATTGGAATCGTGCCTGGCTTCAGAACGATCGAGACAGGGTTGACACTCAGCAGGCCCACATCTGTAGAACTCCTGGCCCAAAGTGTATCAGGCAAACTGGCTAACAGTTTGTCCGTATCAACATGGTCTGTGTTTTCTCCGCCATGTGATCTAGGCAGAGAATGTTTCTCAGGTAACAATAATGTGAATGATCTGTGTGTGATCCTGTAAGTATCAGTTTCTGGAGAATAGTGTAAGTGTGGATTTTGTGTAGGCACCCATTCCCTTACAGCAAGACAGCGTCTCATCACAGGACCTAAATTCTTCGCATCGGCACCAGATACAACCATCAATGACACATGTGGAGCTGATACATCGCCAAGCATATACAGTTGCAGTAACGGTGCAGGCAACTTCACACCTGCCACCACTCCCTCCGGGGCCACATAAATGTCCATGATTTCAGCCACTGGAAATTCACCAGTCTCTTGACAATGTTCAAGCAGTCCTGTCCAGAGCACATCGTAGTCCCCATCACCACAAAGGTCATAGTTCAGCGTGCAATGTGCCACATCAGGAAGCGTGTCATAAGATCTTATGACATTAATCCAGGCGTTCCAGCTCTGCAGTGTGTCGTACAAGAGCGTAGTTGTAAAGTCAGGAACTGCTCCCCACCAAACTTCAGCTTGAAATTCGGCTGGACCAGACTCAGCAGAAGTCCCTTCAACCTGGAGCATCTGATGAATAGAGCTTTTCACTGTAGCACAGTACTGAACAGTTCCATCAGGAAAACTCAGCTGGACGTTGTCAGGACTCATCATCAAAGTCACGTTCTGATCACACAGAATGTCTCGTCCAATAAAGTTCACTGGACATATGTCAGAAATCAGGAAGGAGTGTTCAAAGCGCAGATTATTCCACACGAGAGCGGCCACTCCTCTGGCTTGATCGTGGGAGTGACGTGTTAACTGACGAATACCTGGCGCCTGTATCAACCATACACATGTGATTTCGGCCGTTAATGGTTAACGATACCAAAGGCTCCAAATACAAGACACCACCTACTGCCGGACCAGGGCACCCCTATTGAATAGGATATTGGCCTGGGGCCTGATTATTGGCTCCCGGCATAGGGCCATGTGGAGTATTATCTGGTGGTGGTGGATATACGTCATGTGGATAACGAGCTGGCGTCACCTCCTGTCTCGATAAATCCTGTTTGGTCGGACATTGAAAATACCAATGTCCCACCCCGTCACACCGGTGGCACCTGTCCGTGGGTCGAGGGTTGCCCCTCAGACGTTTGTTCCGACCCCTGCGCCAGGATGTGGATGGGCCCAGAGGTCTCTGTTGATATGAATTATCAGATGATGTAGGAGGACCCTGAACCTGGGGCATCTGAATTGCATTCACCTTTGTGAAATTAAGTTTGTCACGTATGTCTTTTAATTGGGCCTTAGCTAATTGAGTTTCAAGGGATTTCAATTCCCTGTCATCAGACTCCCTCTTATCAAAAGATTGATCAATAAAATGAACAACGTGGGCTGCCCATAAATCATAATCCATCTTTGTCAGGCCAACAACAGACGCCAAGCTCTTCTTAACATCATCAGACAGAGAGCTCTCTACAGCTCCTCTGAACAACAGTTGAGTCGTAGGATCAATCGTTGGATCATTTCCAGTTCTATTTTCCCACAAGAGCTTAACTCTAGATAAGTAGGTCGTGCCCCGTTCTGTAACAGCCGGAGGAATCTCACACAAGTCTGAAGATTTCATAGACGTCGGATATTTCTCTCGTATAATTGGCCATAAAATTTGAACGTGGTCGTGCAGTGTGTCACTGTCTGGGTCCAATTTAGTCCCAGCAGCCTGTTCTATTTCAGTCAAACTACCAAACGACGTGCATGCTGTGAAAACCCTCCTCCAATCACCCAGACATGGCACAATTCCGGCGCAAGCCTCCAGAAAAGCGCGGATCCAAGCCGAACCTCCTTTCTGGATATCAGGCAAACGCTGACGGATCAACTCAGTATCCTGCAAACTAAAAGGCGTGTAAGTCTGTTTGCGGACTCCCTCAGCTGTGGTGGAAGAAACGAGAGGTAACATGAATTGAGCAGGAGGCGCTGCGTCAAGGCAGGTGTGAACATTATCAGCAATTCTATTTAACCGACCTGAATTTCCTCGCTGCCAGCCAGTGACCTTATCAAAAGTTGTGGCAGGAGGCCTGAGGTCAGGACAAGCAGTTGGACCAGGACAGGTCAGTGGCACGGAGTCATATGAAGCCCCCAAAGATGTCACGCTGAAAGAAGCATCAGAGGACGGTGGACGGAACACATCACCTCCCCTTTGTTCACCCACAGAGCCAGGAGTGGTGTGAATACCACCCATCAATGTTTGCACATGGTCTTGCACCACGTTCCTATTTTCAGCTGATTTTGTCTGTAAAATACCCCCTGTAACGAGAAGCAAGTCTGAGCTGGATCTAGTGTGTTCAGAACCAAGAGAGAGCTCAGCCAGATTTATGGATAGCTCCGACAATGGCATTTGGTTGTGTGGAGTCAATCCCCCAGGTGCATACGGGGGAGGACGAGGAGGAGGGGGGGGAGCGGGGCAAAGAGGAGGCAGAGGTGGAGCACAAAGCCGTTCAGTTTCAAGGCATGTCTCTGTTCCTGTTACGAGGGCCGCACCGGCCTTAATAGGGAGTTCAGCAGTACCAGGCACCAAAGTGTTATCTGCAGACAGCCATAAATCTGTTTGCAAGCCAACAACTTGTTTCTGTGAAACTGCTTTGTGAGCACTTCTCAGAGCAGGTTTCTGCCTACCTAGGATTTTGCACATTTCATCCACAAACAACAAGCAGTCCCTATGAAAGGCGTCCGCCTTCTGCCAGTCCTTATATTTCTTTCTACGCACTAGAACAGAGCATTTTTCCTTCTCATCCAACGCCAACCTCAAAGCTCTCTCTGATTGCACAAGAAGCTTATTCAGTCCAACAGCAGATGGAGACGAGTCATCCACACCAGGAAACATTCCTGACCGACACATGTTATTCACCCAAGAAACTAAACGTCTTTTCTCATCAAGAACATTCTTGACAGCTACCTTCCGACTCCATGAAACCCATAACTCATGCAATACAGATCCTAATGTGCCAGGGGCACAAGTTTTCCAAGTTTGTATAGGTATGTCAGACATTATAATGTTATACAGTACACGTGTTTTACAAGGGTGAAGTGAGCAAACCTCCAGCCAGGACCATGGACAGCTGCAGTAGCCAACCAAGAAACTGCCTGTTTTAAATCACCCTCCTAAAACACCCAATAAAAATGCCACCCCAGAGCACAGCAGTGGTAGTCACTATTAGACTTCACAATTTGACCTACTGCCGGCAAATACACCCACTGAAACAATATATAAAATAAAAAATCTTTCCCTGTTGCCTTAGTTTGCGTGTTTACAGCACTTTCCGGAGTACAGGTCACAAGCCTCTAAATGAAACAGAAAATAAATAAAGGAAAAAAAATGAATAAACAAAAGAAAGTAAAAAAAATAATAAATGAAAAAAAATAAAAAGTTTGCGACCTATACACCGGAAAATACGGCAATCAACTTCAACTGGGAAGGGGAAGAAAAGATTTGACTCTAACAGCGATCACAGGTCCCGGATGAGAACTAAATCACATTCACGGCAACTCTTGTGAACCCGGAGCGGCCAAACCACTCTGTACGGCAAGCCGTGTGCTGGATGAAAGCCAGTGTGACTCTACGGCGAATAAATCCCGGAGTTCACCTCTGACCTCAGCCCCACAGCTCCCGGAGCCCATAAAATAAACAAATAAAAAAAAATGTCTCCCAGCCAACAGGCCGGAGCTCATAGATGGGGAAAAAACGCAAACTTAGGCACTCATACTCTCACCCTTTGTGTGTGTGGACTTCTATGTGCTTTATACTTTACTTATATGTACGAAAACAGCAAAAAAAATGCACATTCAAATGAAATACCAACAGTGGTTCACGTTATTTAACTGTTAACGCTAACCCAAACGACCGTAGCTACACTACGGTGTAATTTTTGCCCACCCGTAGACAGAACAGACATACAGCCAAGGTAAATTTAGCGTTTTCAATAGCAGACATTTAGTTATAAACGGAAGATCTGCTCACCTGAATGAAGAGGCGCCACTTGGCTGCAGCTTGCTCCGCCACTCGTGGGGGAAGCCCTCAATCGGCTTCCGTTTCAGGCGAAACCTCACACTTCTCAACGACGGGGTCACCAAATTGTTGCGGTTCAAAAGTTGAAGGGAAGCTCTGAAACGAATGTGCAAGTTTTAGGCAGGTTTATTGTACATTATAAGAATAAACCTTACAGCGACCAACAGACCTCTCACCGAGCACAAGTCCACACACACACATCTTCGAAGGCGGACCACGGTTTTATACCTCTAGATGACGTCATCGCCTCGTGGGACCAATCCTGGAACCGAACCGCCTTGGAACCGCCCTAGAACTTTTCTACTCTGTGAGTGATCCGCCTCTCAGCCAATCAACTACCAGCTCTGTATGTCAATCATCCAGTGTTGTGTCTGTTGTATTATGCAGGCGTGTAACTGAAAAACTCTTCCCTATTGGAAATAAAACCCGTAAATAAAGGTTCCATCTTGAATATATTTTCACATTATATGGTGGAATTAAGTGAACATAAATCACAACACATAATATGTGTGCTTCAGGTGTAATACTGATATACATATATTTCACAATTGTGTCCACAGAAACAGCAGGTATTGTCAGCTTCTTCACATTCAGCTGTGAAGCACGGGGGAGGAAGTGTAACGATCCAAAGTTGCCTCGTCTTTTGATTCCACTTTAAAATCTGCTTTATCTCAACACCTGCACAGTCTCAGTATTTTTGACTAACGTTTTATACTTTTTTATTTTATTTAAGAGTTTGTTTTTAACGTGATTAAACTGAAACTTCCTTTATTACTTTTTATCTTGTTCCTATTTGAGGTATATTTTACCACTACAATTCCATATTTAACATGTTGACAAATAACGACTTATGATCCTTTTCTATTAAGTCCTTAGTTTGATTCTCTTTCATCATATCTTTTTATTCACATATTGGGAATTCTTGACATCTTCGATACATTTTCTGCATTCTCCTCTGTAATTCTCCTCCTTTACCTAAAGTCTTTGTCATATTTCCCTCGGGTTTAAAATCCGGGGACATTCCTCTCCAGCTGGTTTGAGACGGGAGCAGCCGGAGGTGCCTTCGCCTTATGCAAGCTCTGCCTGGTGATTCAGGGCTGACTGGATTCACACTCGCAAGCTAACAGTTCAGCTGTGCTGCGCATGAGGTGGCAGGACTCTCAGGCACAAGATGTGTCCCCTGGTGATGTGTCTTGATATCCTCCTCCTTTTAAATGTCATTCATGTCATTTAAGTCAGAAGAAGGGAGTCACAACACAGACATCCAAACAAAAATGGACAGACTGCTGCGGACGGTGACTCAGAGAGAAGCTCGGTTCACTAACGAAAGCCTGCACGTGAGGAGGTAAAGAAACGAGTGCCTCTCGCTGAGACACATGCACTTATGTGTCTGAGAGGTTTATACCTGCAGTGTACTGTACCTTTTTTATTACATGACACGTGACCCATGGCAAGACATAATGCACCAACTACTTGATGAGCAAAGAGGA
>JBBPBX010068579.1:0-19084 GCA_038048925.1 Garcialebias charrua
TGTTGCAAAACAAAACATACTATAGTATGACTTCCAACCTGTTGAAAAATGACACATACTATAGTATGACTTCAGGACTGAGACAATAATGGCATACTGTAGTATGACTTCCAAACTGTTGAAAAATGACACATAATATAGTATGACTTCCTGACTGACAAAAAATGACATATTATAGTATGACTTCCAAACTGACAAAAATGACACTTACTATAGTATGACTTCCAAACTGTTTAAAAATGACACATACTATAATATGACTTCAGGACTGATAAAATAATGACATACTATAGTATGTCTTCCAAACTGTTGAAAAATGACACATAATATAGTATGACTTCCTGACTGACAAAAAATGACATATTATAGTATGACTTCCAAACTGATAAAAAATGACATACTATAGTATGACTTCCAAACTGTTGAAAAATGATACATACTATAGTATGACTTCCAAACTGACAAAAAATGACATGCTATATTATGACTTCCAAACTGTTGAAAAATGACACATACTATAGTATGACTTCCAAACTGTTGAAAAATGACATACTATAGTATGACTTCCAAACTGTTGAACAATGACACATACTATGGTATGACTTCCAAACTGACAAAAAATGACACTTACTATAGTATGACTTTCAAACTGACAAAAATGACACATACTACTGTATAGTATGACTTCAAAACTGTTGAAAAATGACACATACTATAATATGACTTCAGGACTGATAAAATAATGACATACTATAGGATGACTTCCAAACTGTTGAAAAATGACACATAATATAGTATGACTTCCTGACTGACAAAAAAATGACATATTATAGTATGACTTCCAAACTGATAAAAAATGACACACTATAGTATGACTTCCAAACTGTTGAAAATGATACATACTATAGTATGACTTCCAAACTGACAAAAATGATACATACTATAGCATGACTTCCAAACTGACAAAAATGACACATACTATAGTATGACTTCCAAACTGTTGAAAAATTACATACTATAGTATGACTTCAGGACTGATAAAATAATGACATACTATAGTATGACTTCCAAACTGTTGAAAAATGACACATAATATAGTATGACTTCCAAACTGACAAAAAATGACATACTATATTATGACTTCCAAACTGTTGGAAAATGACACATACTATAGTATGATTCCAACCTGTTTAAAAATGACACATACTATGGTATGACTTCTAAACTGTTGTAAAATTACACATACTATTGTATGACATCCAAACTGACAAAAAATGACATACTATAGTATGACTTCCAAACTGTTGAAAAATGACACATACTATGGTATGACTTCCAACCTGTTGAAAAATAACACATACTATAGTATGACTTCCAACCTGTTGAAAAATTACACATACTATAGTATGACTTCCAAACTGACAAAAATGACATACTATAGTATGACTTCCCAAACTGTTGAAAAATGACACATACTATATAGTATGACTTCAGGACTGATAAAATAATGACATATTATAGTATGACTTCCAAACTGATAAAAAAACATACTATATTATGACTTCCAAACTGTTGAAAAATGATACATACTATAGTATGACTTCCAAACTGACAAAAAATGACATACTATATTATGACTTCCAAACTGTTGAAAATGACACATACTATAGTATGACTTCAGGACTGATAAAATAATGACATATTATAGTATGACTTCCAAACTGATAAAAAATGACTTACTATAGTATGACTTCCAAACTGTTGAAAAATGATACATACTATAGTATGACTTCCAAACTGACAAAAAATGACATACTATAGTATGACTTTCCAAACTGTTGAAAAATGACACATACTATAGTATGACTTCAGGACTGATAAAATAATGACATATTATAGTATGACTTCCAAACTGATAAAAAATGACATACTATATTATGACTTCCAAACTGTTGTAAAATGACACATACTATGGTATGACTTCCAAACTGACAAAAAAAGACATACTATAGTATGACTTCCAAACTGTTGAAAAATGACACATACTATGGTATATATGTGTCATTTTTCAACAGGTTGGAAGTCATATTATAGTATGTGTTGTTTTTCAACAGTTTGGAAGTCATACAATTGTATGTGTCTTTTTTCAAAAGTTTGCAAGTCATACTATAGTATGTCATTTTTTATCAGTTTGGAAGTCATACCACAGTATGTGTCATTTTTCAACAGTTTGGAAGTCATACTATAGCATGTGTCATTTTTCAACAGTTTGGAAGTCATAATATAGTATGTCATTTTTTATCAGTTTGGAAGTCATTCTATAGTATGTGTCATTTTTCAACAGGTTGGAAGTCATACTATAGTATGTGTTGTTTTTCAACAGTTTGGAAGTCATACTATAATATGTCATTTTTTGTCAGTCAGGAAGTCATACTATATTATGTGTCATTTTTCAACAGTTTGGAAGTCATACTATAGTACTGTATGTCATTTTTTGTCAGTTTGGAAATCATACAATAGTATGTGTCATTTTACAACAGTTTAGAATTCATACTATAGTATTTGTCATTTTTCAACAGGTTGGAAGTCATACTATAGTATGTGTCATTTTTCAACAGTTTGGAAGTCATAATATAGTATGTCATTTTTTGTCAGTTTGGAAGTCATACTATTTTTCAACAGTTTGGAAGTCATACTATAGTATGTCATTTTTTATCAGTTTGGAAGTCATACTATAATATGTCCTTTTTTGTCAGTCAGGAAGTCATACTATATTATGTGTCATTTTTCAACAGTTTGCAAGTCATACTATAGTATGTCATTTTTTATCAGTTTGGAAGTCATACCATAGTATGTGTCATTTTTCAACAGTTTGGAAGTCATACTATAGTATGTGTCATTTTTGTAAGTTTGAAAGTTCCTGGTGGACTCCGGCTCGCAGAAGAGCCTCGTTCCCCCGTCTGGCTCCGACAGGTTAGCAACTAACCGCGGCTAACGGCTATCCCATCAAGACGTTTGGCGAAAGGTTGGTGACTGTTCGTTTCCATGAACGGGACTTCCAGTGGACATTTGTGGTAGCTGCTAGCTCAGTCCCTATTTTAGGGGCTGATTTTCTTTGTGCTCACGGGCTCCTGGTTGATTTAGCTAACAGACGTTTGATCGACGCTGTGTCTTTTTCGTCACTGCCTTGTGAGACGCGAGGAGCTGGGCCTTTAATGCATGCTAACTTTTTAGCTTCGGGTAATGTGTTTCAACGTTTATTGTCTGAATTCCCCTCGCTGACTGTTCCTGATTTTGCAAACACAAACACAAAACATGGGGTTGAACATTATATTCCCACAACGGGCCCCCCGGTGTTCGCACGTGCACGCCGCCTCGATGCTACTAAGCTAGCAATAGCACAGGAAGAGTTTGCTAACATGGAGCGTTTAGGCATCGTGCAGCGCTCAAACAGTCCGTGGGCCTCCCCCCTCCACATGGTGCCCAAGGCAGACGGCAAATGGCGTCCATGTGGGGATTTCCGCCGCCTTAATAACATCACAGAGAACGATCGTTATCCCATCCCCCACATCCAGGATTTTTCAGTGCACCTGGCTGGGACCTCCATTTTTTCTAAAGTAGATTTAGTACGGGGGTACCACCAGGTTCCTGTGCATGTGGAGGATGTCCCTAAGACCGCTGTTATCACGCCTTTCGGCCTGTGTGAGTTTTTGCACATGCCTTTTGGTCTTAAAGGTGCAGCACAAACATTTCAGAAGTTGATGGATTCAGTACTAAGGGGTCTGTCCTTCGTATTTGTGTACCTGGATGACGTCCTGGTGGCTAGCAGCTCGGCTGAGCAGCACATGTCCCACCTCCTTGAGGTTTTTCAGCGCCTAGCAGCACATGGCCTGATTGTAAATACAGCGAAATGCCAGTTTGGGTTGCCAGTCATTGACTTTTTGGGCCACCGCATTTCTGCAAGTGGTGCTGTTCCATTACCAAACAAGGTGCAGGCGGTCTCTGATTTCCCACAGCCCCAGTCTGTTAAAGCGCTACAAGAATTTTTGGGAATGGTTAACTTCTATAACCGTTTCATCCCCAGGGCAGCACAACTGCTGCGACCGCTCTATGGAGCGCTGAAAAAGAAAAAGCCCAACGACAGTGTTGACTGGACACCAGAACGCCTACAGGCATTTGGTGATGCTAAAGCTGCACTGGCCACTGCTGTCCTATTGGCCCATCCATCCCCAGCGGCGCAAATAGCTTTAACAACCGATGCATCTGATGTATGACTTGTATAGTATGACTTCCAAACTGTTAAAAAAATAACACATAATACAGTATGACTTCCTGACTGACAAAAATGACATATTATAGTATGACTTCCAAACTGATAAAAAATGACATACTATATTATGACTTCCAAACTGTTGAAAAATGACACATACTATAGTATGACTTCCAAACTGTTGAAAAATGACACATAATATAGTATGACTTCCTGACTGACAAAAAATTACATATTATAGTATGACTTCAAAACTGTTGAAAAATGATACATACTATAGTATGACTTCCAAACTGTTGAAAAACAACACATACTATAGTATGACTTCCAACCTGTTGAAAAATGACACATACTATAGTATGAATTCAGGACTGATAAAATAATGATATACTATATAGTATGATTTCCAAACTGTTGAAAAATGACACATAATATAGTATGACTTCCAAACTGATAAAAAATGACATACTATAGTATGACTTCCAAACTGTTGAAAAATGATACATACTATAGTATGACTTCCAAACTGACAAAAAATGACATACTATAGTATGACTTCCAACCTGTTGAAAAATGACACATACTATAGTATGACTTCCAAACTGACAAAAATGATACATACTATAGTATGACTTTCAAACTGACAAAAATGACACATACTATAGTATGACTTCCAAACTGTTGAAAAATGACACATACTATAATATGACTTCAGGACTGATAAAATAATGACATACTATATTATGACTTCCAAAATGTTGAAAAATGACACATAATATAATATGACTTCAGGACTGATAAAATAATGACATACTATAGTATGACTTCCAAACTGTTGCAAAACAAAACATACTATAGTATGACTTCCAACCTGTTGAAAAATGACACATACTATAGTATGACTTCAGGACTGAGACAATAATGGCATACTGTAGTATGACTTCCAAACTGTTGAAAAATGACACATAATATAGTATGACTTCCTGACTGACAAAAAATGTCATATTATAGTATGACTTCCAAACTGACAAAAATGACACTTACTATAGTATGACTTCCAAACTGTTTAAAAATGACACATACTATAATATGACTTCAGGACTGATAAAATAATGACATACTATAGTATGTCTTCCAAACTGTTGAAAAATGACACATAATATAGTATGACTTCCTGACTGACAAAAAATGACATATTATAGTATGACTTCCAAACTGATAAAAAATGACATACTATAGTATGACTTCCAAACTGTTGAAAAATGATACATACTATAGTATGACTTCCAAACTGACAAAAAATGACATGCTATATTATGACTTCCAAACTGTTGAAAAATGACACATACTATAGTATGACTTCCAAACTGTTGAAAAATGACATACTATAGTATGACTTCCAAACTGTTGAACAATGACACATACTATGGTATGACTTCCAAACTGACAAAAAATGACATACTATACTATGACTTCCAAACTGTTGAAAAATGATACATACTATGGTATGACTTCCAAACTGACAAAAAATGACATACTATAGTATGACTTCCATTCTGTTGAAAAATGACACATACTATAGTATGACTTCCAAACTGACAAAAATGATACATACTATAGTATGACTTTCAAACTGACAAAAATGACACATACTACTGTATAGTATGACTTCAAAACTGTTGAAAAATGACACATACTATAATATGACTTCAGGACTGATAAAATAATGACATACTATAGGATGACTTCCAAACTGTTGAAAAATGACACTTAATATAGTATGACTTCCTGACTGACAAAAAAATGACATATTATAGTATGACTTCCAAACTGATAAAAAATGACACACTATAGTATGACTTCCAAACTGTTGAAAATGATACATACTATAGTATGACTTCCAAACTGACAAAAATGATACATACTATAGTATGACTTCCAAACTGACAAAAATGACACATAATATAGCATGACTTCCAAACTGACAAAAAATGACATACTATATTATGACTTCCAAACTGTTGGAAAATGACACATACTATAGTATGATTCCAACCTGTTTAAAAATGACACATACTATGGTATGACTTCTAAACTGTTGTAAAATTACAGATACTATTGTATGACATCCAAACTGTTGAAAAATGACACATACTATGGTATGACTTCCAACCTGTTGAAAAATAACACATACTATAGTATGACTTCCAACCTGTTGAAAAATTACACATACTATAGTATGACTTCCAAACTGACAAAAATGACATACTATAGTATGACTTCCCAAACTGTTGAAAAATGACACATACTATAGTATGACTTCAGGACTGATAAAATAATGACATATTATAGTATGACTACCAAACTGATAAAAAATGACACATAATATAATATGACTTCAGGACTGATAAAATAATGACATACTATAGTATGACTTCCAAACTGTTGCAAAACAAAACATACTATAGTATGACTTCCAACCTGTTGAAAAATGACACATACTATAGTATGACTTCAGGACTGAGACAATAATGGCATACTGTAGTATGACTTCCAAACTGTTGAAAAATGACACATAATATAGTATGACTTCCTGACTGACAAAAAATGACATATTATAGTATGACTTCCAAACTGACAAAAATGACACTTACTATAGTATGACTTCCAAACTGTTTAAAAATGACACATACTATAATATGACTTCAGGACTGATAAAATAATGACATACTATAGTATGTCTTCCAAACTGTTGAAAAATGACACATAATATAGTATGACTTCCTGACTGACAAAAAATGACATATTATAGTATGACTTCCAAACTGATAAAAAATGACATACTATAGTATGACTTCCAAACTGTTGAAAAATGATACATACTATAGTATGACTTCCAAACTGACAAAAAATGACATGCTATATTATGACTTCCAAACTGTTGCAAAACAAAACATACTATAGTATGACTTCCAAACTGTTGCAAAACAAAACATACTATAGTATGACTTCCAACCTGTTGAAAAATGACACATACTATAGTATGACTTCAGGACTGAGACAATAATGGCATACTGTAGTATGACTTCCAACCTGTTGAAAAATGACACATACTATAGTATGACTTCCAAACTGACAAAAATGATACATACTATAGTATGACTTTCAAACTGACAAAAATGACACATACTATAGTATGACTTCCAAACTGTTGAAAAATGACACATACTATAATATGACTTCAGGACTGATAAAATAATGACATACTATATTATGACTTCCAAAATGTTGAAAAATGACACATAATATAATATGACTTCAGGACTGATAAAATAATGACATACTATAGTATGACTTCCAAACTGTTGCAAAACAAAACATACTATAGTATGACTTCCAACCTGTTGAAAAATGACACATACTATAGTATGACTTCAGGACTGAGACAATAATGGCATACTGTAGTATGACTTCCAAACTGTTGAAAAATGACACATAATATAGTATGACTTCCTGACTGACAAAAAATGTCATATTATAGTATGACTTCCAAACTGACAAAAATGACACTTACTATAGTATGACTTCCAAACTGTTTAAAAATGACACATACTATAATATGACTTCAGGACTGATAAAATAATGACATACTATAGTATGTCTTCCAAACTGTTGAAAAATGACACATAATATAGTATGACTTCCTGACTGACAAAAAATGACATATTATAGTATGACTTCCAAACTGATAAAAAATGACATACTATAGTATGACTTCCAAACTGTTGAAAAATGATACATACTATAGTATGACTTCCAAACTGACAAAAAATGACATGCTATATTATGACTTCCAAACTGTTGAAAAATGACACATACTATAGTATGACTTCCAAACTGTTGAAAAATGACATACTATAGTATGACTTCCAAACTGTTGAACAATGACACATACTATGGTATGACTTCCAAACTGACAAAAAATGACATACTATACTATGACTTCCAAACTGTTGAAAAATGATACATACTATGGTATGACTTCCAAACTGACAAAAAATGACATACTATAGTATGACTTCCATTCTGTTGAAAAATGACACATACTATAGTATGACTTCCAAACTGACAAAAATGATACATACTATAGTATGACTTTCAAACTGACAAAAATGACACATACTACTGTATAGTATGACTTCAAAACTGTTGAAAAATGACACATACTATAATATGACTTCAGGACTGATAAAATAATGACATACTATAGGATGACTTCCAAACTGTTGAAAAATGACACTTAATATAGTATGACTTCCTGACTGACAAAAAAATGACATATTATAGTATGACTTCCAAACTGATAAAAAATGACACACTATAGTATGACTTCCAAACTGTTGAAAATGATACATACTATAGTATGACTTCCAAACTGACAAAAATGATACATACTATAGTATGACTTCCAAACTGACAAAAATGACACATAATATAGCATGACTTCCAAACTGACAAAAAATGACATACTATATTATGACTTCCAAACTGTTGGAAAATGACACATACTATAGTATGATTCCAACCTGTTTAAAAATGACACATACTATGGTATGACTTCTAAACTGTTGTAAAATTACAGATACTATTGTATGACATCCAAACTGTTGAAAAATGACACATACTATGGTATGACTTCCAACCTGTTGAAAAATAACACATACTATAGTATGACTTCCAACCTGTTGAAAAATTACACATACTATAGTATGACTTCCAAACTGACAAAAATGACATACTATAGTATGACTTCCCAAACTGTTGAAAAATGACACATACTATAGTATGACTTCAGGACTGATAAAATAATGACATATTATAGTATGACTACCAAACTGATAAAAAATGACACATAATATAATATGACTTCAGGACTGATAAAATAATGACATACTATAGTATGACTTCCAAACTGTTGCAAAACAAAACATACTATAGTATGACTTCCAACCTGTTGAAAAATGACACATACTATAGTATGACTTCAGGACTGAGACAATAATGGCATACTGTAGTATGACTTCCAAACTGTTGAAAAATGACACATAATATAGTATGACTTCCTGACTGACAAAAAATGACATATTATAGTATGACTTCCAAACTGACAAAAATGACACTTACTATAGTATGACTTCCAAACTGTTTAAAAATGACACATACTATAATATGACTTCAGGACTGATAAAATAATGACATACTATAGTATGTCTTCCAAACTGTTGAAAAATGACACATAATATAGTATGACTTCCTGACTGACAAAAAATGACATATTATAGTATGACTTCCAAACTGATAAAAAATGACATACTATAGTATGACTTCCAAACTGTTGAAAAATGATACATACTATAGTATGACTTCCAAACTGACAAAAAATGACATGCTATATTATGACTTCCAAACTGTTGAAAAATGACACATACTATAGTATGACTTCCAAACTGTTGAAAAATGACATACTATAGTATGACTTCCAAACTGTTGAACAATGACACATACTATGGTATGACTTCCAAACTGACAAAAAATGACACTTACTATAGTATGACTTTCAAACTGACAAAAATGACACATACTACTGTATAGTATGACTTCAAAACTGTTGAAAAATGACACATACTATAATATGACTTCAGGACTGATAAAATAATGACATACTATAGGATGACTTCCAAACTGTTGAAAAATGACACATAATATAGTATGACTTCCTGACTGACAAAAAAATGACATATTATAGTATGACTTCCAAACTGATAAAAAATGACACACTATAGTATGACTTCCAAACTGTTGAAAATGATACATACTATAGTATGACTTCCAAACTGACAAAAATGATACATACTATAGCATGACTTCCAAACTGACAAAAATGACACATACTATAGTATGACTTCCAAACTGTTGAAAAATTACATACTATAGTATGACTTCAGGACTGATAAAATAATGACATACTATAGTATGACTTCCAAACTGTTGAAAAATGACACATAATATAGTATGACTTCCAAACTGACAAAAAATGACATACTATATTATGACTTCCAAACTGTTGGAAAATGACACATACTATAGTATGATTCCAACCTGTTTAAAAATGACACATACTATGGTATGACTTCTAAACTGTTGTAAAATTACACATACTATTGTATGACATCCAAACTGACAAAAAATGACATACTATAGTATGACTTCCAAACTGTTGAAAAATGACACATACTATGGTATGACTTCCAACCTGTTGAAAAATAACACATACTATAGTATGACTTCCAACCTGTTGAAAAATTACACATACTATAGTATGACTTCCAAACTGACAAAAATGACATACTATAGTATGACTTCCCAAACTGTTGAAAAATGACACATACTATATAGTATGACTTCAGGACTGATAAAATAATGACATATTATAGTATGACTTCCAAACTGATAAAAAAACATACTATATTATGACTTCCAAACTGTTGAAAAATGATACATACTATAGTATGACTTCCAAACTGACAAAAAATGACATACTATATTATGACTTCCAAACTGTTGAAAATGACACATACTATAGTATGACTTCAGGACTGATAAAATAATGACATATTATAGTATGACTTCCAAACTGATAAAAAATGACTTACTATAGTATGACTTCCAAACTGTTGAAAAATGATACATACTATAGTATGACTTCCAAACTGACAAAAAATGACATACTATAGTATGACTTTCCAAACTGTTGAAAAATGACACATACTATAGTATGACTTCAGGACTGATAAAATAATGACATATTATAGTATGACTTCCAAACTGATAAAAAATGACATACTATATTATGACTTCCAAACTGTTGTAAAATGACACATACTATGGTATGACTTCCAAACTGACAAAAAAAGACATACTATAGTATGACTTCCAAACTGTTGAAAAATGACACATACTATGGTATATATGTGTCATTTTTCAACAGGTTGGAAGTCATATTATAGTATGTGTTGTTTTTCAACAGTTTGGAAGTCATACAATTGTATGTGTCTTTTTTCAAAAGTTTGCAAGTCATACTATAGTATGTCATTTTTTATCAGTTTGGAAGTCATACCACAGTATGTGTCATTTTTCAACAGTTTGGAAGTCATACTATAGCATGTGTCATTTTTCAACAGTTTGGAAGTCATAATATAGTATGTCATTTTTTATCAGTTTGGAAGTCATTCTATAGTATGTGTCATTTTTCAACAGGTTGGAAGTCATACTATAGTATGTGTTGTTTTTCAACAGTTTGGAAGTCATACTATAATATGTCATTTTTTGTCAGTCAGGAAGTCATACTATATTATGTGTCATTTTTCAACAGTTTGGAAGTCATACTATAGTACTGTATGTCATTTTTTGTCAGTTTGGAAATCATACAATAGTATGTGTCATTTTACAACAGTTTAGAATTCATACTATAGTATTTGTCATTTTTCAACAGGTTGGAAGTCATACTATAGTATGTGTCATTTTTCAACAGTTTGGAAGTCATAATATAGTATGTCATTTTTTGTCAGTTTGGAAGTCATACTATTTTTCAACAGTTTGGAAGTCATACTATAGTATGTCATTTTTTATCAGTTTGGAAGTCATACTATAATATGTCCTTTTTTGTCAGTCAGGAAGTCATACTATATTATGTGTCATTTTTCAACAGTTTGCAAGTCATACTATAGTATGTCATTTTTTATCAGTTTGGAAGTCATACCATAGTATGTGTCATTTTTCAACAGTTTGGAAGTCATACTATAGTATGTGTCATTTTTGTAAGTTTGAAAGTTCCTGGTGGACTCCGGCTCGCAGAAGAGCCTCGTTCCCCCGTCTGGCTCCGACAGGTTAGCAACTAACCGCGGCTAACGGCTATCCCATCAAGACGTTTGGCGAAAGGTTGGTGACTGTTCGTTTCCATGAACGGGACTTCCAGTGGACATTTGTGGTAGCTGCTAGCTCAGTCCCTATTTTAGGGGCTGATTTTCTTTGTGCTCACGGGCTCCTGGTTGATTTAGCTAACAGACGTTTGATCGACGCTGTGTCTTTTTCGTCACTGCCTTGTGAGACGCGAGGAGCTGGGCCTTTAATGCATGCTAACTTTTTAGCTTCGGGTAATGTGTTTCAACGTTTATTGTCTGAATTCCCCTCGCTGACTGTTCCTGATTTTGCAAACACAAACACAAAACATGGGGTCGAACATTATATTCCCACAACGGGCCCCCCGGTGTTCGCACGTGCACGCCGCCTCGATGCTACTAAGCTAGCAATAGCACAGGAAGAGTTTGCTAACATGGAGCGTTTAGGCATCGTGCAGCGCTCAAACAGTCCGTGGGCCTCCCCCCTCCACATGGTGCCCAAGGCAGACGGCAAATGGCGTCCATGTGGGGATTTCCGCCGCCTTAATAACATCACAGAGAACGATCGTTATCCCATCCCCCACATCCAGGATTTTTCAGTGCACCTGGCTGGGACCTCCATTTTTTCTAAAGTAGATTTAGTACGGGGGTACCACCAGGTTCCTGTGCATGTGGAGGATGTCCCTAAGACCGCTGTTATCACGCCTTTCGGCCTGTGTGAGTTTTTGCACATGCCTTTTGGTCTTAAAGGTGCAGCACAAACATTTCAGAAGTTGATGGATTCAGTACTAAGGGGTCTGTCCTTCGTATTTGTGTACCTGGATGACGTCCTGGTGGCTAGCAGCTCGGCTGAGCAGCACATGTCCCACCTCCTTGAGGTTTTTCAGCGCCTAGCAGCACATGGCCTGATTGTAAATACAGCGAAATGCCAGTTTGGGTTGCCAGTCATTGACTTTTTGGGCCACCGCATTTCTGCAAGTGGTGCTGTTCCATTACCAAACAAGGTGCAGGCGGTCTCTGATTTCCCACAGCCCCAGTCTGTTAAAGCGCTACAAGAATTTTTGGGAATGGTTAACTTCTATAACCGTTTCATCCCCAGGGCAGCACAACTGCTGCGACCGCTCTATGGAGCGCTGAAAAAGAAAAAGCCCAACGACAGTGTTGACTGGACACCAGAACGCCTACAGGCATTTGGTGATGCTAAAGCTGCACTGGCCACTGCTGTCCTATTGGCCCATCCATCCCCAGCGGCGCAAATAGCTTTAACAACCGATGCATCTGATGTATGACTTGTATAGTATGACTTCCAAACTGTTAAAAAAATAACACATAATACAGTATGACTTCCTGACTGACAAAAATGACATATTATAGTATGACTTCCAAACTGATAAAAAATGACATACTATATTATGACTTCCAAACTGTTGAAAAATGACACATACTATAGTATGACTTCCAAACTGTTGAAAAATGACACATAATATAGTATGACTTCCTGACTGACAAAAAATTACATATTATAGTATGACTTCAAAACTGTTGAAAAATGATACATACTATAGTATGACTTCCAAACTGTTGAAAAACAACACATACTATAGTATGACTTCCAACCTGTTGAAAAATGACACATACTATAGTATGAATTCAGGACTGATAAAATAATGATATACTATATAGTATGATTTCCAAACTGTTGAAAAATGACACATAATATAGTATGACTTCCAAACTGATAAAAAATGACATACTATAGTATGACTTCCAAACTGTTGAAAAATGATACATACTATAGTATGACTTCCAAACTGACAAAAAATGACATACTATAGTATGACTTCCAACCTGTTGAAAAATGACACATACTATAGTATGACTTCCAAACTGACAAAAATGATACATACTATAGTATGACTTTCAAACTGACAAAAATGACACATACTATAGTATGACTTCCAAACTGTTGAAAAATGACACATACTATAATATGACTTCAGGACTGATAAAATAATGACATACTATATTATGACTTCCAAAATGTTGAAAAATGACACATAATATAATATGACTTCAGGACTGATAAAATAATGACATACTATAGTATGACTTCCAAACTGTTGCAAAACAAAACATACTATAGTATGACTTCCAACCTGTTGAAAAATGACACATACTATAGTATGACTTCAGGACTGAGACAATAATGGCATACTGTAGTATGACTTCCAAACTGTTGAAAAATGACACATAATATAGTATGACTTCCTGACTGACAAAAAATGTCATATTATAGTATGACTTCCAAACTGACAAAAATGACACTTACTATAGTATGACTTCCAAACTGTTTAAAAATGACACATACTATAATATGACTTCAGGACTGATAAAATAATGACATACTATAGTATGTCTTCCAAACTGTTGAAAAATGACACATAATATAGTATGACTTCCTGACTGACAAAAAATGACATATTATAGTATGACTTCCAAACTGATAAAAAATGACATACTATAGTATGACTTCCAAACTGTTGAAAAATGATACATACTATAGTATGACTTCCAAACTGACAAAAAATGACATGCTATATTATGACTTCCAAACTGTTGAAAAATGACACATACTATAGTATGACTTCCAAACTGTTGAAAAATGACATACTATAGTATGACTTCCAAACTGTTGAACAATGACACATACTATGGTATGACTTCCAAACTGACAAAAAATGACATACTATACTATGACTTCCAAACTGTTGAAAAATGATACATACTATGGTATGACTTCCAAACTGACAAAAAATGACATACTATAGTATGACTTCCATTCTGTTGAAAAATGACACATACTATAGTATGACTTCCAAACTGACAAAAATGATACATACTATAGTATGACTTTCAAACTGACAAAAATGACACATACTACTGTATAGTATGACTTCAAAACTGTTGAAAAATGACACATACTATAATATGACTTCAGGACTGATAAAATAATGACATACTATAGGATGACTTCCAAACTGTTGAAAAATGACACTTAATATAGTATGACTTCCTGACTGACAAAAAAATGACATATTATAGTATGACTTCCAAACTGATAAAAAATGACACACTATAGTATGACTTCCAAACTGTTGAAAATGATACATACTATAGTATGACTTCCAAACTGACAAAAATGATACATACTATAGTATGACTTCCAAACTGACAAAAATGACACATAATATAGCATGACTTCCAAACTGACAAAAAATGACATACTATATTATGACTTCCAAACTGTTGGAAAATGACACATACTATAGTATGATTCCAACCTGTTTAAAAATGACACATACTATGGTATGACTTCTAAACTGTTGTAAAATTACAGATACTATTGTATGACATCCAAACTGTTGAAAAATGACACATACTATGGTATGACTTCCAACCTGTTGAAAAATAACACATACTATAGTATGACTTCCAACCTGTTGAAAAATTACACATACTATAGTATGACTTCCAAACTGACAAAAATGACATACTATAGTATGACTTCCCAAACTGTTGAAAAATGACACATACTATAGTATGACTTCAGGACTGATAAAATAATGACATATTATAGTATGACTACCAAACTGATAAAAAATGACACATAATATAATATGACTTCAGGACTGATAAAATAATGACATACTATAGTATGACTTCCAAACTGTTGCAAAACAAAACATACTATAGTATGACTTCCAACCTGTTGAAAAATGACACATACTATAGTATGACTTCAGGACTGAGACAATAATGGCATACTGTAGTATGACTTCCAAACTGTTGAAAAATGACACATAATATAGTATGACTTCCTGACTGACAAAAAATGACATATTATAGTATGACTTCCAAACTGACAAAAATGACACTTACTATAGTATGACTTCCAAACTGTTTAAAAATGACACATACTATAATATGACTTCAGGACTGATAAAATAATGACATACTATAGTATGTCTTCCAAACTGTTGAAAAATGACACATAATATAGTATGACTTCCTGACTGACAAAAAATGACATATTATAGTATGACTTCCAAACTGATAAAAAATGACATACTATAGTATGACTTCCAAACTGTTGAAAAATGATACATACTATAGTATGACTTCCAAACTGACAAAAAATGACATGCTATATTATGACTTCCAAACTGTTGAAAAATGACACATACTATAGTATGACTTCCAAACTGTTGAAAAATGACATACTATAGTATGACTTCCAAACTGTTGAACAATGACACATACTATGGTATGACTTCCAAACTGACAAAAAATGACACTTACTATAGTATGACTTTCAAACTGACAAAAATGACACATACTACTGTATAGTATGACTTCAAAACTGTTGAAAAATGACACATACTATAATATGACTTCAGGACTGATAAAATAATGACATACTATAGGATGACTTCCAAACTGTTGAAAAATGACACATAATATAGTATGACTTCCTGACTGACAAAAAAATGACATATTATAGTATGACTTCCAAACTGATAAAAAATGACACACTATAGTATGACTTCCAAACTGTTGAAAATGATACATACTATAGTATGACTTCCAAACTGACAAAAATGATACATACTATAGTATGACTTCCAAACTGACAAAAATGACACATACTATAGTATGACTTCCAAACTGTTGAAAAATTACATACTATAGTATGACTTCAGGACTGATAAAATAATGACATACTATAGTATGACTTCCAAACTGTTGAAAAATGACACATAATATAGTATGACTTCCAAACTGACAAAAAATGACATACTATATTATGACTTCCAAACTGTTGGAAAATGACACATACTATAGTATGATTCCAACCTGTTTAAAAATGACACATACTATGGTATGACTTCTAAACTGTTGTAAAATTACACATACTATTGTATGACATCCAAACTGACAAAAAATGACATACTATAGTATGACTTCCAAACTGTTGAAAAATGACACATACTATGGTATGACTTCCAACCTGTTGAAAAATAACACATACTATAGTATGACTTCCAACCTGTTGAAAAATTACACATACTATAGTATGACTTCCAAACTGACAAAAATGACATACTATAGTATGACTTCCCAAACTGTTGAAAAATGACACATACTATATAGTATGACTTCAGGACTGATAAAATAATGACATATTATAGTATGACTTCCAAACTGATAAAAAAACATACTATATTATGACTTCCAAACTGTTGAAAAATGATACATACTATAGTATGACTTCCAAACTGACAAAAAATGACATACTATATTATGACTTCCAAACTGTTGAAAATGACACATACTATAGTATGACTTCAGGACTGATAAAATAATGACATATTATAGTATGACTTCCAAACTGATAAAAAATGACTTACTATAGTATGACTTCCAAACTGTTGAAAAATGATACATACTATAGTATGACTTCCAAACTGACAAAAAATGACATACTATAGTATGACTTCCCAAACTGTTGAAAAATGACACATACTATAGTATGACTTCAGGACTGATAAAATAATGACATATTATAGTATGACTTCCAAACTGATAAAAAATGACATACTATATTATGACTTCCAAACTGTTGTAAAATGACACATACTATGGTATGACTTCCAAACTGACAAAAAAAGACATACTATAGTATGACTTCCAAACTGTTGAAAAATGACACATACTATGGTATATATGTGTCATTTTTCAACAGGTTGGAAGTCATATTATAGTATGTGTTGTTTTTCAACAGTTTGGAAGTCATACAATTGTATGTGTCTTTTTTCAAAAGTTTGCAAGTCATACTATAGTATGTCATTTTTTATCAGTTTGGAAGTCATACCACAGTATGTGTCATTTTTCAACAGTTTGGAAGTCATACTATAGTATGTCATTTTTTGTCAGTTTGTAAATCATACAATAGTATGTGTCATTTTACAACAGTTTAGAAGTCATACTATAGTATTTTTCATTTTTCAACATGTTGGAAGTCATACTATAGTATGTGTCATTTTTCAACAGTTTGGAAGTCATAATATAGTATGTCATTTTTTGTCAGTTTGGAAGTCATACTATAGTATGTATCATTTTTCAACAGTTTGGAAGTCATACTATAGTATGTCATTTTTTATCAGTTTGGAAGTCATACTATAATATGTCATTTTTTGTCAGTGAGGAAGTCATACTATATTATGTGTCATTTTTCAACAGTTTGGAAGTCATACTATAGTATGTCATTATTTTATCAGTCCTGAAGTCATATTATAGTAGGTGTCATTTTTCAACAGTTTGCAAGTCATACTATAGTATGTCATTTTTTATCAGTTTGGAAGTCATACCATAATATATGTCATTTATCAACAGTTTGGAAGTCATACTATAGTATGTGTCATTTTTGTCAGTTTGAAAGTCATACTATAGTATGTATCATTTTTGTCAGTTTGGAAGTCATACTATAGCATGTGTCATTTTTCAACAGTTTGGAAGTCATAATATAGTATGTCATTTTTTATCAGTTTGGAAGTCATTCTATAGTATGTGTCATTTTTCAACAGGTTGGAAGTCATACTATAGTATGTGTTGTTTTTCAACAGTTTGGAAGTCATACTATAGTATGTATCTTTTTTCAACAGTTTGGAAGTCATACTATAGCATGTGTCATTTTTCAACAGTTTGGAAGTCATAATATAGTATGTCATTTTTTATCAGTTTGGAAGTCATTCTATAGTATGTGTCATTTTTCAACAGGTTGGAAGTCATACTATAG
>JBBPBX010068580.1:6800-19084 GCA_038048925.1 Garcialebias charrua
TAATGAGCTACAAACTATTACATCATGTCTAACTCCTGAGTGGTAGCTTTTCATGCATTAATAGAATGAAATGAAATAACTTTTTACAAAACAATTTTAAAATTCTCTAACATACATGGTGCTAACTATAACGTTTTTTAATGAAAAAAGATAACGCAGTCTGCTCAATCGTTCACAGGTTTTTGGCTTTATGGATCCAGAAACTGAGGGAGGACTCTTCTGACCCGCTTTCCTTCTGCTGTCAAGCTGTCTCCTCTGACCACTGGCCGTGTATCCGGTTGATTGTTCCTGTCATGTTGAATAGCTTCAGTTATTCTGTTTTCATCCACAATGTCTTTTGATGCCTCACAACTGTGTCACTTCTGCAAATGTACGGGGCGTCTAATAAGTGTCAGAGTTGAATGATATGTCAAACTGACTTGTTCAGTTTTGTGTTAAATTGAGTAGCAGCTAAAATCTCTAAACGAGCATCTGTATGTCTGTTGCTGGATAAAAAGGTTGAGTCAGATCTAAGCACAGCCTATGAAAAGCATATTCCACCTCAGGTGGACAACACTGTTTTCAATACTTTGGTGTCACAAACAGCTCCCCCTGCTGTTCAAACTTCTAAAACTTCTATTTCATCTGATCCCAAGGTTACCACTCAAAACACTTTGCTTTCATCAAATCAAAATCAACCAACAGGAGACCTCTACAATGTGTTGAAACAACAAAATGATATAACAGCTCTTCTGGTTCAAATGCAAACAAGCCAGTTACTGCCACACCGAGAAATTCCCCTGACGGAGATCCTTTACAGTTCAACTCCTTCATGAAAGCCTTTGAACACTGTGTGGAAGCAAAGACCAGTTGTAAAGGAAACTGTCTGTACTACCTTGAACAGTACACCAGGGGGCAACCAAGAGACCTCATACGTAGCTGCCTTCACATGCCTGCAGAAAGAGGATATGCGGTGGCCAAGCAACTCCTCAAAGAACATTTTGGCAATGAATTTAACATTACTGCAGCCTACATGGAAAAGGTCACTGGCTGGCCCAACATCAAAGGTGAAGATGTTAAAGCATTAAAGGCATTTGGACTGTTCCTTCGTGAATGCTGCAATGCGATGGAGGAACTGCAGTATTTGGATGAGTTAAGCATGCCAGCTAACATGAAAATCTTGGTTCAAAAGTTTCCATTTAAACTAAGAGAAAAATGGAGGACAAAAGCAAATGAGATTTTTGAGAGCACTAGTCAAAGAGCACGTTTCAGAGATATTGTTGTTTTTATTGAACACTAGATTAAGATCATCTCAGATCCGGTTTTTGGAGACGTACAGGATTTACAACCTGCCAGAGGAATCATAAGACCTAGCAAACCTCAAATAAAGTCACAGTTTAAAAGAAACAGCTTTGTCACCAATGTTTCTGTTAATGATGGCTGTAACATGCCTTCTCGCAAAAATGAATTAACTGTTGACAAATCAAATTATTTATCCTGTTTGTATTGTACACAGGATGGGCATGTATTGGAACAATGTCGACAATTAGGAAAGAGGTCACACAGGGAAAAGCTGGACTTTCTAAAAGACAAAGGTTTATGTTTTGGTTGCTTGGATACAGGACATTTAAGCAAAAATTGTGAAAAACGCATCACTTGTAAACACTGTAACCAAAGGCATCCCAGCGTTTTGCACATTGGACAGAAGGAAAAAAACCATCAGAAAGAGTTGGATCAAGCAGCAAAGGGCTGTAAAACCTCCTCTACTTGTGGTCATACTGGGGCTGGCCACCATAAAGGGATTCTTCCCATTCTGCCTGTGAAAGTGAAAAGTTCAAAGGGAACTAAGATCATTAAAACATACGCCTTTCTGGATCCAGGGAGCACTGATACATTCTGCTCTGAAAGACTTCTTAATGAACTCAACATTCAAGGTCGAAAGGCTCAGATTAATCTCCGGACAATGGGTCATAGTAAAACAATGACAACCTCTATAATCAAAGGGCTGGAGATTTCAGAAATAAATGGAAGCCATTTCTATCAGCTTCCCATTGTGTTTACACAAAATGAAATGCCAGTCTCCACCGACAACATCATCAGTGAGGAGGAGCTGTCAAAATGGTCATACTTGAAGGACATTAATTTTCCACGCATACATTCTGGTGTAGACCTATTAGTCGGCACAAATGTGTCTAAACTAATGGAACCTTGGGAGGTGGTTAATAGTCAGGGTGAAGGGCCCTATGCAATCAGAAGCCTCCTAGGATGGGTTGTAAATGCTTCAGCAGAAGGTTACAAGGATCTTGAAAACGGTTGCACTTCAGTTCATGTCAACAGAACTACAGTTGATAAAATTGAGGAGCTTCTGACCAGCCAATACAACTATGACTTTAATGAGAAATCCTTTACAGAACAAGAGGAAATGTCAAGAGAGAAACAACAATTCTTGGATATAATGGATCGCTCTGCACAGCTACAGAATGGACATTACAAACTGAAACTGCCTTTCAAAGGGAAATAACTATTTATGCCAAACAACATTTCTGTTGCTTTGCAGCGCATACTTGGTTTGAAAGGGAAATTCAAAAGGAATAAAGGTTTCCATAAAGAGTACACAAACTTCATGACTAATGCCAATAATAAGTGGAAACAAATCCAATACATTCCAGATCTCCTTTGGAAACGTTGGGTTCGAGAATATCTACCATTATTACAAGAACGACAAAAATGGATAAAGAAAAAAAGGTGCTTCATTCCTGGAGATGTGGTGGTAGTTATGGACTCCACAACACCTCGATGGTCATGGATATTGGGGAAAGTTATTAAAACTTTTCCAGATAAAAAGGGTCTGGTGCGAGTAGTGCATCTTAAAACAAAAACAAACATTATTGAAAGACCTGTAACAAAGTTTGCCTATTATGTGAAGCTACAAACTGATAGAATAATGAATGTGTAAACCTGATTTGTCTCTTATGTATACATGTATTTATTTGTGGACATATCTTTATTTGTGGCTCCTTTCATTTAAGTTTGATAATTGCTATGTCTTCTGTCACACGCAATTAGGAGCTGGTGTGTAGGAGCCAGTTATCCTTCCTGTATTTATCGCCATCAGGGGGCGTATTTCATTTTGAGTTCTGAGTGTCTGAGTGAGGATGGGCTACTTAAGGGCAGGTGTGAATCTGTTCAGGTGTTGTTGATGGGGTTGATGGGAAGAGGCAAACAGTTTTCTATTGTGCTTAAAATAAGGATTGATGTCGAATTTATGTGGACTGGATATAAACAGAAACAGTAAGACAATGGACTTGCTTGGATAATAAATGATTTTATTATAAATCAAACTGAGGATCGGCATTATGAATTTGAATTGAGCGTACGTAAGACCAACGCCTTCCAATAACAACCTGTAGCCTAAAATATAGGATTTTAGCCGCTACAGCACCTATCCGCCTATGGATCTCACGCTCCAGTTTTCCCTCATTCGTGAACAAGACCCGAGATACTTAAACTCCTTCACTTGGGGCAGGACCTCCTCCCCGACCCGGAGAGGGCATGCTACCCTTTTCCGGCTCAAGACCATGGCCTCGGATTTGGAGGAACTGATCCTCATCCCGGCCGCATCACACTCGGCTGCAAACCGCTCCAGCGAAAGCTGTAGATCACGATCTGATGAAGCCAATAGGACCACATCATCTGCAAAAAACAGAGAAGCGATTCTAAGGCCACCAAAACGGATCCTCTCAACACCTTGGCTGTGCCTAGAAATTCTGTCCATAAAAGTTATGAACAGAATCGGTGACAAAGGGCAACCTTGGCGGAGTCCAACTCTCACTGGAAACGAGCCTGACTTACTGCCGGCAATGCGGACCAAGCTCTGACACCGGTCGTACAGGGACCTAACAGCCCATATCAATGGGTCTGGTACCCCATACTCCCGGAGTACCCCCCACAGAACCCCCCGAGGGACGCGGTCGAATGCCTTCTCCAAGTCCACAAAGCACATGTAAACTGGTTGGGCAAACTCCCATGTACCCTCCAGGACCCTGCTGAGGGTGTAGAGCTGGTCCAGTGTTCCACGACCAGCACGAAAACCACACTGCTCCTCCTGAATCCGAGGTTCGACTATCCGACGGACCCTCCTCTCCAGAACCCCTGAATAGACCTTACCAGGGAGGCTTAAGAGTGTGATCCCCCTATAGTTGGAACACACCCTACGGTCCCCCTTTTTGAATAGGGGAACCACCACCCCAGTCTGCCAATCCAAGGGAACTGCCCCCGATGTCCACGCGATATTGCAGAGTCGCGTAAGCCAACACAACCCCACAACATCCAGAGCCCTAAGGAACTCAGGGCGAATCTCATCCACCCCCGGAGCCCTGCCACCGCGGAGCTTTTTAACCACCTCGGTGACCTCAGCACCAGAGATTGGAGAGCCCGACCCAAAGTCCCCAGGCTCCGCTTCCTCAGTGGAAGACGTGCCAGTAGGATTGAGGAGGTCTTCGAAGTATTCCGCCCACCGACTCACAACATCCCGAGTTGAGGTCAACAGCACGCCATCCCCACCATAAATGGTGTTGGTCGCGTACCGCTTTCCCCCCCTGAGACGCCGGATGGTGGACCAGAATCGCCTCGAAGCCGTACGGAAGTCATTCTCCATGGCCTCTCCGAACTCCTCCCACGCCCGAGTTTTTGCCTCAGCAACCACCCGAGCCGCATGCCGCTTGGACTGTCGGTACCTATCTGCTGCTTCCGGGGTCCCACAGGCCAAAAAGGCCCAATAGGACTCCTTCTTCAGCTTGACAGCATCCCTCACTGCCGGTGTCCACCACCGGGTTCGAGGGTTGCCACCACGACAGGCACCAACAACCTTGCGGCCACAACTCTGATAAGCTACCTCGACAATAGAGGCGCGGAACATGGCCCACTCGGACTCAATGTCCCCCGCCTCCCTCGGAACGTGTTCAAAGCTCTCCCGGAGGTGGGAGTTAAAGCTCCGTCTTACGGGAGACTCTGCCAGACGTTCCCAGCAGACCCTCACAATACGTTTGGGTCTGCCAGGTCTGACCGGCATCCTCCCCCACCATCGGAGCCAACTCACCACCAGGTAGTGGTCAGTGGACAGCTCCGCCCCTCTCTTCACCCGAGTGTCCAGGACATGCGGCCGCAGATCAGATGAGACGACAACAAAGTCGATCATTGAACTGCGACCTAGGGTGTCCTGGTGCCAAGAGCACATATGGACACCCTTATGCCTGAACATGGTGTTCGTTATGGACAATCCATGACGAGCACAGAAGTCCAATAACAGAACACCACTCGGGTTCAGATCAGGGGGGCCGTTCCTCCCAACCACACCCCTCCAGGTCTCACTGTCATTGCCCACGTGAGCGTTGAAGTCCCCCAGTAGAACAAGGGAGTCCCCAGGAGGCAGCACTCTCCAATACCCCCTCCAAGGACTCCAAAAAGGGTGGGTAATCTGCGCTGCCGTTTGGCGCATAGGCACAAACAACAGTCAGAGCCCGTCCCCCCACACGTAGGCGAAGGGAGGCTACCCTCTCGTTCACCGGGGTGAACCCCAACGTACAGGCACCAAGATGGGGGGCAACAAGTATGCCCACTCCTGCTCGGCGCCTCTCACCAGGGGCAACTCCAGAGTGGAAGAGTGTCCAACCCCTCTCAAGGAAACTGGTTCCAGAGCCAGAGCCATGCGTTGAGGTGAGTCCGACTATTTCTAGCCGGAACCTCTCAACCTCACACACTAGCTCAGGCTCCTTCCCCACCAGAGAGGTGACATTCCATGTCCCAATGGCCAGCTTCTGTAGCTGAGGATCAGACCACCAGGGTCCCTGCCCTCGGCCACCACCCATCCCACATTGCATCCGACCCTTTTGGCCCCTCCCATAGGTGGTGAGCCCATGGGAAGGGGGACCCACGTGTCCTCTTCGGGCTGTGCCTGGCCGAGCTCCATGGGTAAAAGCCCGGCCACCAGGCGCTCGCCAACGTGCCCCACCTCCGGGCCTGGCTCCAGAGTGGGGCCCCGGTGACCCGCGTTCGGGCGAGGGAACATTGATTCCATTACTGTTACTCATCATAAGGGGTGTTTGGGCTGCACTTTGTCTGGTCCCTCACCTAGGACCTGTCTGCCTTGGGTGACCCTACTAGGGGCATGAAGCCCCTGACAGCATAGCTCCTAGGATCTTTGGGACACTCAAACCCCTCCACCACGGTAAGGTGGCAGCCCAGGGAGGGCATAAAAGAAAGACATAAAATGTTTATTTTGAAAATGTGTCAAGTAAACAATACATTTGTATAAAAATAAATAAAAGTGACCCATTTCGATGATATTTTAAATAAACGGCACTCTTTATAATAAATAAACTATACTAACAATAATAAAAATCTTAATAAATACAATAACAGTCAGAACCAGAACAATAAGCAGCAACAGACTGTTTACAATCTAACTAATAAAGTTTAAAGTTTTTGTCCAAAAAGACCAACTTGTCCACATTTTCTGCTAAAAGCACAGATCTAGTTGCAGTGAATATCTCCAGTGGTGGAGAAAATCATCTCAATAACAACAGTAGCAGCAGTGTGGCTGTATTTGTCCTCATTACTCACAACAACCTCTTCTTGGACCTGCTACCTCTGTCCCAGACTGCAAATAAAACATAAACAGGTTAAAAAAAATGAGTTAATAAGATTATAATTTTAAATTAAAAAAAGGTAATTAGATAATAATAATAAAATAACAATACCTCTTCTTGAACAGTCATCATTTCTGTTATGAGGTGGTTGAATCTAGCTCATCATCATCATCATCAGGGCTTTAATCAGCTCCAGGTCTTGTTGACGATCAGTTTTAGCTTTTTCATAAAGTGCTGCTACAAAATTTTGGCATAAATGTTGACGTGATGGATGTCGTAGCGGGGCTCAGTAACTTTAAAGCTGGTGCATCAACAACATTCAGATGTAGATCCAGAGCTTTAAAATCTCCTACAGTTTGTGTTATTATTTGGACCGATCTGAATTACCTGATGAAGGTTATTTAAATGTTGCTGTTATCGGTGTTTGTACCAACCCAGCTGCTCTTCTGTAGAAGAGACGTTCACATTCGGATGATATCGTTTGAAGCTCGTTAACAAGTTAGACTTATTTCCTGCAGCAGATACAATCTCCATGAAACAACGTACACACACAGCTTTGGATTTGTTCACGTCTTTTAACAAGAAAGCCATAATGTTCTCAAACAGCAGACCGCAACAAGATGCCAGGCTGCTAATGCTACGTGTGCTGCAAGACTATGGCGCCGTGCTGAAACACGCTCAGGAACTTTAGTTCCGCGGTGCACAATCTCCCGTTAATAAAACTTAATGAGTGAAAAAATAACTGAAAAGGTACGCAGGTGGACCGAATGTGCCGTACCCACGTGTACCGTTACACCCCTAATATACACAGCAAGATTTTTTATTTATTATCTTTTAATAAATATGTACCGGTAACATATATAAAAATGTACAGTAAATGTTTTTTTTATTAATTAATAAATTAGTCACAGCATTGTATAAGCCACAGAGTTCAAAGCCTGTGAAAAAAGTTGCGGCTTATAGACCGAAAATTACGGTATATTTTAATGCAGACGTCAATGTATAGTTTACAAACTACCATGGAACAAGCTCAGCATCCTCCTCTCTTGTCACAAGCCAAACAGACATACCACCCTCCTTTGACCCAAGGCTGTCCTGTCACACCTCAAAAATCAAATCTATCACCTCAGTCATGGACCCTTCTTCTTCTACATGTTGGTCTTCAACCAAATCAGAAGATGCTGATGCCTCCTTTGCCTCCCCCCTCTGCATCTCCAGAAGTCAGGTGAGGAAGCAGCTGGAGAGAATAAGGCTGTAGGCCCAGATGGTGTCAGTCCCAGAGTCCTGAAGGTCTGTAGAGCAGCTCTGTGGGGTTCTGCAGCTCCTCTTCAACCTTAGCCTGAACCAGGAGAAGGTTCTAGTGTTGTGGAAAACCTCCTGCCTTGTTCCAGTAAGACAACTCACCCATCAGTCCTCAATGACTATAGACCTGTTGCCCTGACATCCCACATCATTAAGGTCCTAGAGAGACTCCTGTTGGTCCACCTGACTAAACAAACAAGCAGATCAGGACCCACTGCAGTTTGCTTATCTGCGTGGACTTAGAGTTGAAGATGTCATCATTCACCTGCTTCAACAAACTCCCTCTTATCTATAAAAGGCAGACAGCACTGTGAGAGTCATGTTGTTTGATTTCTCCAGTGCATTTAACACAATCCAGCCTGATTTGCTTTGTCAGAAACTCCAGAAGACTCAGGTGGAGGCCTCAACAATCACCTGGATCAAAGACCACCTGACAAACAGAACACAGTTTGTGAGACTGAAGGGTTGTGTGTCTAACCAGGTGGTCAGTAGCTCAGGAGCACCACAGGGTCCTGTACTCTCACCACTCCTTTTCACTCTGTACACCTCAGACTTCCAGTACAAAACAGACTCCTGTCATGTGCAGAAATATTCAGATGACTCTGCAGTGGTCAGGTGTATCAGAGATGGACAAGAAGCCGAGTACAGTACAGTGAACTGGTGGACCACTTTGTGGCATGGTGTGGAAACAATCATCTCATCTTGAATGTGAACAAAACAAAGGAGATGATTGTAGATTTCAGGAGAAACAGGGACAGGTCCAACACTATTTCCATCATGGGAGAAGAAGTGGAGGTGATGGAGAAGTAGAAATACCTCGGGGTTCACCTGGACAACAGACTGGACTGGAGATGCAACAGTGAAGCATCTACAAGAAGAGACAGAGTAGACTGAACTTCTTGAGGAAGCTGAAGTCCTGAAATGTTTGTAACAAGATGCTGCATATCTTCTACAAGTCTGTTGTAGAGAGCGCTGTGTCTTCTACCATCATAGCTGGAGTAACAGCACCAGAGCAGCTGACTTAAAAATATCAACAAGGCTGGTTCAGTTCTGAGGACTCCTCTAGAACCTTTGGAGATGATTGTACAAAAAATGATTCTTCATCAAATGAAGAACATTATAGACAACCCTCAGCATCCTCTTCATCAGACTGTCATACAACAACAGTGTCTTCAGTCAGAGGCTTCTTCAGATCCTCTTCAAGACAAGAGATCCTTCCTACCATCAGCATCTAGAACAACTCTTTAATGAAACCAGGATGATGAGTTACAACATTTAATTTCCCTCTGGGATTAATAAAGTATTTTTGAATTTAATTGAATTATATTTTTAAGATAAGATGGCCACAATCCATTCGTGGCTCAGAGTAGCTATTAGCTCATAACTAAACTACAAACTGAGGTCATTCAAACAGCCATCTGCAGGTAAGATAATAATTGTTCATAGGTGAACCCCCACCCCCTGTCTTAAAGTGTTTTACAGAATGAAACAATGAGAGGGAGTGAGGAGAATGATTTCAATCTTCAGGACTCGGACACTTGTTCACAAAGAATCATCTCCCACTCTTTCCTGCAGAACAACAATGAACTAAAGTTTAATTTACTGTCCACATCAAGCCTACATGGTACTTTTCTGTCAGTGAGAGGAGCTCCTTCCACATGTGCTGCAGGGCAAGAATCATTGTTGCTCAATGATTTCCTGCATGGAGACTCTGTGTGGACAGCTGTGGGCTGATGATGCAAATCCATGGAGGCTGTGTTTAGTGAGGAAACAAGAGAAAAACACCTGGAAGTCGACTCCAAGCAGAGAAACACATTGAGCCTCAGCTTTAAACTTCCAGAAAACAGGTTCAGATCTTGTTGCCTGGTTTTACTCTTTGTTGTTCACTCTGCTCACATATGATTGTGCACCTGCCCATCCAGGCTGTCATGTTGTAAAGTTTACAGATGATACAGCTGTGGTGGGATGCATCAGTGCTTAGTGTATTTTTACTTGATGTTTTTCTTAGTTCATATCTTAGATGTTATCACTGTTTTTATTTTACATTTTATTGTTGGATGTAACTGGGAGCCTGTGTGTACATAATCTCGTTTCATCACATGTACCACTGTGGTGAGAATGACAATAAATAATGTCTGACTCTGACTTTAGGATGAGATTAGTCTCTCATAAACCAGAACGTAAAGACGGTAACAGCGAGGGAGAGTAGTTTCATGCTTCAAATCTTCATTCACACAACACTTTGATGTTCAAAGTAACTTTTTAAAGCCTCCGCTGGAGTTAGTCGTATAAAAATTACTACATATTGCGACTTACCAAATCACAATTTACAAATTCAACGTGACCACCGCGCTCTTCCTCTCTGCGCTGAGTAACGTGACGTCACTGCCCGATTTGCATACGGTCCACCACTTCGCGCATGCGTGATAAGGCTGCCCGGAACCATTAGAGCCATATATGGCTCTGTCTGCCTGCATGCGTTGGCGTTCTACGTCACAAAGGCATGACGCCATTTGTCTTTGAAGTCGTGGATTATGATGTTTCTCTTTGATGTTGAGGCTTTAAAAATGAGGTCTCTTTGTGAAATTCTCATTCTGTAGTTTACAGCTGCTCTGAAAGGAACTGTTTGTGTTTCTCAGCGACCTCCAAAATTTGTGTTGGCATTTCAAAACCGATTGAAATATTTTCTTTCCGTTCACTGAATTTTGCCATTGCAAATAGATTTGTGATTTATTTCCTTGAACGTCAAAGTTTCACGTGCAAACTGAGACTTCCTGCGTTCTCAAATTTAATCCGATTGAAGTTCAGCGTGAGAAAATGGCAGACTTGAAAAAAGTCACCCAAGCATTTAAGGATTTTCTCAAGAAGATACTTAAAAATATTAAGATGCTTCTCAAGAAGATACTTAAAAAGATTAAGATGCTTCTCAAGAAGATGCATAAGATGATTAAAAAGCTTTTCAAGAAGATGTACAATCCAGTGGACTGGCCTGAAGATGCTTTAAACCAACAATTGATGGCAGTGGACCACGATACCAACTATATTTATAGAGCACTTTATGCACCCAACAGGACTGTGCTGTACACACAATCACAAAATACAATACAATCATACCACCACTCTTTTTCAAATCCTGGTTTCATTGACGAAGAGGACGGTGAAATGTCTGATTGCTTTGCATCTCCTGTTATGGAGACAGCTCCCATTCCAATTTCATCAGAAGAGCTCTCTGTTACATCTGAAGAACAGGAGGAAAACTTTATAGAAAACACGCCAACTCCCATTCCAATTTCAGAAGAGCTCTCTGTTATATATGAAGAACAGGAGGAAAACTTTATAGAAAACACGCCAACTCCCATTCAAATTTCAGATGAGCTCTCTGTTACATCTGAAGAACAGGAGGAAGACTTTATAGAAAACACCCCACTCGTAGCTTCTTCACATGCTCGGAAAAAAGTCTTCAGAAATTTCAGAAAATTCTGTGCAAGACTATTCAACATTCATCATCTCCTGTCATAGGAAATGACATCCGAGCAGGGTTTTACTCCGGGATGCTCCGGTTTTTCCCACTCCAAAAAAATATTAAGCTAACTGTTGATGCAAGGCAGGGTTTACTCCAGGATGCTCCGGTTTTTCCCGCAAAAAAAAAAAAAAAACTAAATAAAAAAAACCAACAAAAATTTTAAATTTTTTTTGAAAATAATAATAAATAAAATAAATAAAACATAAAAACACACAAAAAAAGATGGATGGTTGGATGGATGGATGGATGAATGAATGGATGGATGGATGGATGGTCCTCTCTGAAGAATTGCAACCTTAACGTGGTGGAGAGGTTTGAGTACCCTTGTGATCCTGGGGGCTGTTGACTGGGATTTAGCCTCTTGTAGGGTCTCCCATGGCAAATTAGCCTCAGGTGTGGGGTCAGACTAATAGCAATTCAAATTTGTTTTCACTAAGAGCAAAAACAAATTCAGCACACTGAGTTTTTGCCAGGTAATCCGGTCTTCTCCCAGTTTGTAAACAAGTTTCTGAGCATGTTTATGAACTAGTATGAACGTTTGTGTTGAAAAACGAATGTTCGTAGTAGCGCTAGCATAAATTTTCCGACTTACGACCGAAAATCCGGACTTACGAGCAACACGTGTTTCGGGTTTCGACATTAGATTTAGTCTTACGAGATAGTCGTAGAAACGGAACTTGCTCATAAGTCGGGGATTACCTGTATATATAAAACATTATATATATATAAAACATTATATATATATATATATTTATATAAATATATTGCTTTATATATTTTATATATATATATATATATATATATAACGCATATAAAATGAAAAGTAAATGGAA
>JBBPBX010068581.1:0-19084 GCA_038048925.1 Garcialebias charrua
TTATTTATCTTCCCAAGGACTCTTTATCACGAGAGAACCTGTGGGACCTAAAGTGCAGTAAATTTGGTTTCTGGGCCAAATTGTTGTTCTAGTTAAACACGGTAACAACTCACCTTATCTTGTTGTATCGGGCCCCTGCACTCTCGGATCCACGAGCTCCTCGTCCTCTCAGAAGTCCGCCTGGGTCATCACGTCGGTCGGTCACCAATCTGAAGTGATTTCAGTTCAATGGTGTTCGGAAATGACCAGGCGTCTCTTGAGAAAAGTAAGGTTTATTGATTAAGACACAGGTTTAAAACAGGTTAAACAGAAAATGGGCATTAGGTCAATTCATGTGCACACGAACCAAGCTGCTGGATCGAACCTCTCGCCGTGAAGTCGCTCCAGGAATGCCTAAAGTGTCTCTTTGATACGTGATGTTATGTGGTACCATAAATTGTTTTGGGATTCTGCTGTTGTCCCATTGGTTAAACCTGATAGTTGCCTTAGCAACGAGATTTATGATCCTGCTCAAGGTCTCTGCTTCCTGACCTTTATCAGTTTGTGTGCTTCTTTGTTTGTGCCAATTCAGAGGAGCAGTTCTAGATTTAAACGAGTTTTGCTTAAGTTTAAACAAGTTATTGTCCTGTGCACCTTGTGTGTGATTAACTAAGTGTGAGCCTGTGTATTGAGCATAACTAAATGTATTTCTGATGTGTGTGGTATACTAAAGATGTTTTTTGCTGCATGTGTGCCCTCCCCCTTGGAATGTGTTGTGTGCAGCTCTGGTTTGCTTCAAAGAGGTGGTCCGTGGGTTGAGGCCCTCTCCAGCAGCTCTGGTTAAACGAGTTTAATACTGGCACACCTGAACATGTATAAACCGTTGTGGTTACATGAAACACATTTGTGAATAGAAACACATCTACTATAGGTTTGATCATGTGAATAATATAGGTTTAATCATAATAACGTGTATAACAGTGATTTATCCTTCAGTTCTTAAGACATGAACCAAGCCATCATGTAAGGCAGGCAGCCTGACCAGGTCCAGATTAGCTGCAGACGTCTTCCTTTTGTGTTGATAGACCAGGAACCAGCCAAATCCAAAAAGCAGGAACCAGTTGCCATAAATCCAATTAAATATGCGTCCTTAAGATCCACAGATGACAGCAGAGATAGACACGTCATCAAGTCTTCCAAGTCGATGAGATATCCAGCTGTGTGCGTGCCAACAGGGCAAATCGGCTCGCCTACAGCCTGTCTTCTCTTTAAAGAAATGTTATGTTTATGTTTATGTTTATTAAATTTGTTCATTTTTTTACAAAAGAAACAGTACAGGACAATCTCATAAAGGATATTGTACAAAATATAAAAAAATGAAAGGTAGCAGAAAGAAGAATAAATCTTAAAAGAAATGTTATCAGTTGTGTTGAGGGACCAACTGACCAAATTGAAGTCCATAGTTATGATTCGGAAGATTTTGAAAACGAGAGGCTCTCAGACAGTTTCACAGACAAGACAAAGCAAAAGCAAAGCGGAGACCGAGAGCAGACGTCCCGCCCTTGAGAAGAGCAAGTGTTGTTGAAGTGTATAAATGCTTAGGGTGAGAAGAACCGATTTGACCCGCTAAAAAAATCAAAGAACAAACAAATAATCTAAAAAAGCTAAGTCTGGTCCTCTGGACATTCAAAAAAACAAAAAAACAAAACAAAGCAAAAAATTGTAGAAACGTTTCGTCTTTCGTCCGAAAGACTTCCTCAGTCTGAGGTGCTGGGAGTAAAGGAGGCCATCTTTGTGAAAAGAAACCGCCCATCATTAAACAGGGGTGGAGGCCTCCGAGTTCAACTGTCCCCCTCCTACAATGCTGTGATTGCTGGTATCACTCAGCCCTCTGTGAATAGCAAACAACCATCAGGGTGCTAACGATCCATTGTTAGGCTGATGGTCCTCCTTGATCATGTGAGCAGCTGGTTTCAGGCTGTCATCAGCCAACTGGTTGTGTAACACTGTGAGAGGGTGCTATTTATAAGACTGAGCTGAACCCAGCACCTCAGACTGAGGAAGTCTTTCGGACGAAAGACGAAACGTTTCTACAATTTTTTGCTTTGTTTTGTTTTTTTGTTTTTTTGAATGTCCAGAGGACCAGACTTAGCTTTTTTAGATTTTTCTACCTGGATTATTGAGCATGCATCAGGGTAACAAACAAATAAGAAATACTAAAAGCATGCAATAAGGGTTGTCACGAATTCAAAAGGTTGAAGGAAACTCTGAAAGGAATGTGCAAGTTATTGGCAGGTTTATTGTACATCTAAGGATTAACCTTGCAGCTGCAAACAGACCTCTCACCGAGCACAAGTCCACACACGAACCTTCGAAGGCGGATCACGGTTTTATACCCCCAGATGACGTCATCGCCTCGTGGGACCAATCCTGGGAGCGGACCGCCTTGGAAACGCCCTGGAAACTTCTTTGGGACTTCCCTACTCTGTACGTGATCCGCCTCTCAGACAATAAGCTACCAGCTTCATATGTCAATCATCAAGTGTTAGGTCTGTTGTATTGTGCAGGCGTGTAACTGAAAAACTCTTCCCTATTGAAAATAAAACCCGAAAATAAAGGTTCCATCTTGAATATATTTCACATTATATGGTGGAATTAAGTGAACATAAATCATAACACATAATATGTGTGATACAGGTGTAATACTGATAGACATATATTTCAATTCCCCTTTTGACATGACAAACATCATGTCAACAAAAACCTATATGTACTATGTGTGAATGCAATTAAGAACTGGATACACAATGGAAATCTCATTCCCAACCCGCAGTAATCCTACATCTAAGTTACAAGTTACCCACCCAGAGTATAAAACCCCTTATATAAAAATAAGCATCAATACTAAATGGTAATAAAAACTACGTAATAAAATATATGGTAACTGTCAGAGCTTATATGCTGGAAACGTAATGAGGAACAAATAAAAACTAATAAAAGTAAAGGTAAGAAAGTACAAACAAAGGAAACAACCAAAAACAAAGAACAATAAGAAATAGAATAAGAACAAAACAAACAAATAAAGAAAAGTAATAAGAATAAGCAAGTACAAAGAAAACAAATGAAAACAAAGAACAAGAATAAAACAGACAAAAACAAACAAGACAAAATACTGTAGATGCAATAACGAACAAACAAAAATAAAAACAAGTAAGAACCGAGCGGACTGTCCCTCACGAAACACGCCTCTACAGGGTATATGCAGGAATAATGAAGTTAAATTCAATACCTCTAAAAAGGCGTTCAATAAAAAAAAAAAAACTGGACTTTAATTGGACTTTATAAATTCAATACTTTCTCAAAAACCCTTAAATTTCCCAAAATTTGATTTATCAACTCTTAACAAACTTCAAAACATTGCATATACTCTGCTCCAGTGTGTGCATTTCTGGTATGTGTTAACCCTAGCAAAGAATATGAACTGGGGTTAGGCCTCTTCATCTTCTTCATCATAGACACCTGTAAGGGGAAAAGCCCTACACTACTCTGTTAACTAGTCCAATATCTGAGAAAAGCTCATCAACTGCTCTTATTCAAAGATGTCTGTGATAAGGGTTTAAGACCACATTCAAAAACCAACACTTAATCTATGATTAATCTGATTAGAAAACACAAAAATCCTTCCATAACCTGTCAAACTCAATTATCTAATTCACATCCGTATCCTATATATATACACAGTATATATATTATTCTCTGTACCAGAATGTTCTACCACAAACATTTCCTATCAGTAAAATCCACCGCTAGGCTACTCTGATACGCTAATTTATATTCTCTAAGAATCAAAATTGATAAAACTAAATTATATCTATAGAAAAGTAGTGAAAACCCTGTACACCTTTCTCAAAAATCTATCAATACACAAAAATCTATCAACACACAACTATTGTACTGCACATTCACCAGGCACAAACATATATATATAATCACATTAATCTGTCTGTAACATTCACATTCTGTCTGACTCATTCATCTCAACAACCTTCAATCCTTTCTGGACCTCCTGGATCAAACTCACAGTCATTCTTCACAGGCGTAAGAATAATCATATGTAACTTCAACATATGGTGTAAACAATTGAGAGGTTTCAACAAATAGTGAGAAAACCTTGGCATATATTAGTGATTAGTTGGTTAGTTGTTAGTTAATGTGATTAGTTCTGCTCTGCTGCATGTTCCACACCTTAACCTATAGGATAAAAATGGTGCAAGGAAATAGATCTTCCCATCATTGTTTACACTGCAACATTAAGCATTCATTCAACATTAATTAATCTGCTGAAAAGGGGAGGAATGTAAACCCAGTTATGGTAAGGTTTCTCTGCTTGTCCATCACAGCTGTGGAAACATGTGATTGTAAAGTGCATTTCCCCTTTTCAGATATAAATTATTCACAATCTTATTTTGCGTGTTCCTTCACGATCATCAGAAGTCCAGTCGATTTTACCTGTAATAAAGAATAAAAAAAATTCAGCATTAAATCTGTATAAATTACCCCAAACGTTCAGATCAAGAGGTGGGTTTAACAGAATCTGGTTGATCAACTATTATCCAACAACCTGTTTTTAGGCACTTATTAAAATGATCTTTTATAACTTTATTAAATGTATAACTGTTTCCAGCTCTCATCACTGTATGAAGAGTTAAAACGTTGATCTAATTAGTTATTTGAAATGGTGTGTTTAACTATATGTTCCTTATTTCCCATCCCCTTTTGAAACAGGAGGCAATCACAAAACATCCTGTTTCAAAGAAAATAATCGAATGCTCATAACACGAACGTCATCTGAACCGCAGGTGTAAATACTACAACAAAGAAAAAGTAATACCTCAAAACATCCGAACCCAACTGTCTAGCATCAGACTCACTACGTCTACCATCAGACATATCACCCCATCAGACACAGTTTTCACCTCTACTACATCCTTTGCCAACTCCTCCTTCAGGACCACCCCTACTCTATTTCTCCTTCTATCCACACCATGGTAAGAGAGTTTGAACACTGCTCCAATTCTGTGAGCCTTGCGGCCCTTCCACTCGGCCTCTAGGACAAAGAAAACATCTACCTTCCTTCTCTGCATCATGTCAGCCAACTTTCTACCTATGCCTGTCACAACCACAAGCAGTCATAGTACTATATACATGACAATAAAACTAGCATCCACAAACACCTGAAGCTGTCAGTTCAGTCCCGGAAAGATGTGTCTTCAACAACAAGGCCTGTTCAAAAAGGTGAGGAAAAAGAAAAGAAAAAGACAAACACACATCCAAAAAGGAACGCAACAGGTGCCCATACCGAACAACTGTACCATGAGTACGTGAAGGATGAAACAAAAACGTGTGTGGCCGTGCAGGTCACGTGTCAGCGAGAGCTGTTCTATGTGTCATAATGGATGTATACATGTGTAAAGCGTGTGTGGGTGCGTGAGGTCTCAGCATAGCAAAGATAGCACTGATCATGAAAACTAAAGTTATTGAATCACCACCTGAAGATCACATGGTCAGCAGACACGTCAGCCAGGCAGCAATATTGGTAGTGACATTTCCTAGCTCGACCATCACTTGTTCTCCAGCCCCCATCCTGGAGAGATATGTCAGAGTCCATGTGTGTGCAGACCATAGTCCATGACTTGAGTTGAAGCTAGTGCAGATGTGCAAAACTCCGTTAACAGTTCAGGTATGAGCCATGTCAGCTTGCGACTTTAGCTGAACATGATGCATTTCGGCAGTCCAGTGCATTTCAGTGCAGGTGCTGTCAGCTTGCAGCTCAGCTGAACACAACGCAATTCGGCAGTATAGTTCAGTCCAGTACAGGCGCCAACAGGAGTTGTCAGCAGTCACGGTGGTAGCAAACCTAGCGTCAATGACAGCACAACATGTGAACTGTCCAAGAATGGCGTTCAAAACCAGAGAGTCACAATGCAAGTGATCAATGCCATGGTTGAGTGAACCTAGGTGGGAACTGTATTATTCATGTTGTAGGGAGAGGAATAAAAATCTTAAACTGTGTGCTGTATACCGTATGTGGAACCTAAAAACCATAAGTTATGTGTTAACCAAGGTCGACATTCATTTCCCGACATTCCCGACATTCAACCTTTATTTCCCGGAAGGCCTCTGGTCCTGACAACATACCTGGTCGTGTGCTGAAGGACTGTGCAGGGGAACTCGCAGCAGTCTTCACGGACATCTTTAACATCTCACTGAGCCAGGCCATCGTCCCCACCTGTTTCAAAGCCACCACCATCATCCCTGTCCCAAAGAAGGCAACGCCCGCATGCCTCAATGACTATCGCCCAGTAGCACTCACCCCCATCCTGATGAAGTGCTTTGAACGGCTAGTCATGAAAAGCATCACATCTGTCCTCCCTGCCTCCCTGGATCCCTTCCAATTTGCATACCGACCTAATCGCTCAACCGACGATGCCATCTCCTCTGCCCTCCACACAGCTCTCACACATCTGGACACGAAGGACTCTTATGTTAGAATGCTGTTCATCGACTTCAGCTCGGCATTCAACACCATCATCCCCCAACAGCTCATCCATAAACTGGACAGTCTGGGGCTGAACACCTCAATGTGTAACTGGCTGCTAGACTTCCTGACCGGGAGACCACAGACAGTACGGATCGGGAGTAACACATCTAGCACCATCACATTGAACACAGGGGCCCCACAAGGATGTGTGCTGAGCCCCCTTCTATTCACCCTGCTAACACACGACTGCACACCATCGTACAGCTCCAACCACTTCATCAAGTTTGCGGACGACACAACAGTGGTAGGTCTCATCAGCAACAACGATGAGACGGACTACAGGAACGAGGTGAGCCGCTTGGCCTTGTGGTGCGGACACAACAATCTCACTCTCAACGTGGAGAAGACAAAGGAGATTGTCGTGGACTTCAGGAAGAGGGATGCACAACATGCCCCTCTGACCATCAACAGCACCGCAGTGGAGAGAGTGGACAGCACCAAGTTCCTGGGAGTGCACGTCTCAAAGGACCTGTCCTGGAGCAGGAACACTGCAGCACTGGCGAAGAAGGCTCACCAGCGCCTCTACTTTCTCCGCAAGCTGAAAAGGGCTGGAGCTTCAACCTCCATCATGTGCACCTTCTACAGAGGTGCCATAGAAAGTGTCCTGACCAGCTGCATCACTGTGTGGTTTGGTGCATGCACTGCATCCTGCCGCAAGAGCCTCCAGCGCATCGTGAAAGCAGCTGAGAAGATCGTCGGCACCTCCTTGCCCTCACTGCAGGACTTACACAGCAAACGCCTCACTAGGAAAGCCCACCGCATGGCAGGTGATCCCACACACCCACTACACAGCCGCTTTAGACTGCTGCCATCAGGGAGGAGACTGAGGAGTCTCCAGGCTCGTACCAGCAGACTGAGAGACAGCTCTGTTCATCAGGCAGTCAGAATGCTAAACACTCTGCCTGCTCTGCCCCCCCTCCCATTTGAACTGCCTTAACACAAAAAACTTTCTCACACATTACCACACAACAAAGTTTTTAACACTGGACTCTGTGTCATCAAACGGGTTGTTCACTGAACTCTCGGTCATGTGTTCATTCAGTTTGCACTACTTCTCATATTTGCACTAATGTTTGTATTACATTACTGCCTATAGTCATACTACTGTTTACATTCACTGTTTACATTTATTAATACTGTTTACATTTATTACTACTGCTTTACATTTATTACTACTGTTTACATTTACACTACTTTTGTCTACACTACTGCAGATACATATACAGCACTCTCTGACTAGCCTTATCTAAGGATGCCAAATGTGCCTTATGTGCCTTACTTCATATGCCACTTTGCCTCTATACCAACATCAACTACCTCATACATATACTGTGTACATCAACTTATATGCTGCTGTGCCACTCTTTGCAAATGTCAACGCTAGAAAACTTCAGTTTATTTTATAGATTTACGTTTTTATACTTTTCATACTACTGTACTATGCAAAAACTCAGGACAGTATTACACTTTTATTATTTCATTTTATGCTTATGTTCATTGGGTGTTTGGTGTTTCAGTGTTGGTGTAAATTTTCATACTTTTATACTATTATGAAAAAACTCAGGACAGTATTACACTTTTTTACTATTTTATGCTTATGTTTATTAAATGTTTTAGTGTTTAGTGTTTAGATGGTTACTGTTGCACCGAGGGACTGAGAGAAACGCAATTTCGGTCCTGTGTATGTCCTGTACATATTGCAGTTCTGACAATAAAGTTGACTTTGACTTTGACTTTGATTTAGTCAGGTAAATCTTATTGAGCTTCGAGGGCACATTTACGAAAGAGACCTGCTACAAACTAAAGAATGATGAACAGCAATGGTAGAATTTCCTTAAACAACAAACACAGAAAAACACAAGAGAGAAATACAAAGTGAAATGCAAAGTATCAAAAAACTAGCCATAGACATAGAACACCGTAGCATTCACTGATAAGATGACAAGCTGCAATTCCCAGAAAACTCCTAAATAAAGTCACTCCCTGCAGTATGTCAGCTGTGTGAAGACTCCCTTCCAGACTCTGTCGAGCAGGTCAGAAGGCCAAGGCAGAACGCTCCTGCAGAACAAACCAGATGCAGTCCACTCAAGAAGAAAGAAATACACATATATAAAAAATAAATAAAATAAAAAATAAACCACTAAAGTCCCCATGAATGTGGTCCTTAACATATATGTGAAATATGTCCTGGCTGAATTAGATGAGAACTGGAAACATAATTGTAATGAGTGAACGAAATACAACAGTGACGCTGTATCAAATTAACCCTGCATGTAAATGTTTAGACAACGCAAAAAGCTACCTGTAACAGGTAAGATAATAGCTGAAATGCGCCTTCAACCCCTAGATTGTACATATCAGTAAAAATACAGTTCTGCATTGTGAGGACAATGATCATATCGTCCAACAACCTGCAAAAGGGAAATTAACCAACAAAACTACGTAAATGAACCACCTATGAAAATTATATGCTAATAATTAAAGTGCAAAACATCTCCTGAGAGTCTATCTAATCCATAGCGCCCAGAACAGTTGTGGGATAGTCCCTCGTCCAGCAAGTTGTCCAAGAGGAATTAAACAGATAACCACCAATCAGAATAAGTCCAGAGTCCTCTAATGTTTTATAAATAGCACCAACTGACTAACTAACTAAGTCATTTACTCTGGAGTCTCCTCAATAGCAACACTGAACTAACTACACTAACAAACAGTAACTCTTAAAGTCCCATCCTGAGCTGATTAAGTTGTAAAACGCCCAGTTATCAGCAGAAACCCTGAGCCGGTCCTTGTAGCGGTTCCAGAACCAGGAGACAACTCAGTCAGATTTAAGGATGAAAGAGGCATCTCTGCCTGTCAAGGCTGGTTCACAGGCGCGTAGGGGAGAGGGGGGGAGCGAGGGGGGCAGGGCAGTGGAGCAAGGAGAGTAGGAGGGGGGCCCCATTTTAGGTACCCCATCGTGTCAGGCACCAAGGGAGAAATGTTATCTGTTGGAAGCAATAAATCTAATTGTGAGCCAACAACTTGTATCTGTGAAACTGCCTTGTGCATACTACTCAGACCAGGTTTCTGTCTACCTAGGATTTTGCTCATCTCATCCAAAAACAATAAGCAGTCTCTGTTAAACTCGTCTGCTTTCAGCCAGTCCTTATGTTTCTTTCTGCGCACTAGAACAGAACATCTTTCCTTCTCATCTAACGCCAACTTCAAAGCTCTATCTGACTGTACAAGAAGTTTATTCAGTCCAGCAACGGACGGTGACGGGTCATCAACAGCAGGAAACATCCCTGACCGACTCATCATTCACCCAAGAAACTAAACGTTTTTTTCTCATCAGGAACATTCTTGACAGCTACTTTTCTACTCCACAAAACCTACAAATCATGTAAGACAGATCCGAGTGTCCCAGGGGCAGAATTTCTCCAACTCTGTATAGGTATGTCAGTCATTTTAATGTTATACACGTGCTTTGCAGGGGGGTGAAGAGAGCAAACCTCCAGCCGTACCTCGGACGGCTATTGCCGACCACAGAAACCGGCTGTTGTAATTCACTCCTTTTAAAACACCCAATAAATAACCACCCCACACAGCAGTGGTAGCTATCTGAAGCCACAAATGACAGACTGCTGGCAATTACACCCATAAATGCAATAAATGAAAATAAAAATAAAAAAATCTGTCCCTGTTGCCTTTGTTTACGTGTATACAGCACTTTCCGGTGTACAGGTCGCAAGCCTCGAAGAAAGAGAGAAAAGAAAGCAAAAAAATAAATAAAAAGATAATAAGTTATCTTTAAAAAAAATGGGTGCGACCTATACAGTGGAAAATACGGTAATCGACTTTAACTGGGAAGGGGAGGGAAAATGTAGCTCAACACAACCACCGGACCCGGTGAGTGGGTGACTTTTAACATATCAAACGGCGAACATGATGGTTTGCGGAGTGGCCGAACCACTCTACGGCAAGGAGTAGTCCGGTTTTAAAGCCTGAATAATCTCAACGAAGAACAAGGTCCCGGAGATTACAGCCAGACCTCGGCCCCTACTCCTCCCGGAGCCCAAAAGAGAAAGAAGTTGTCTCCTAGCCGAAAGGCCGGCCGGAGCTCATAGAGGCGGATGTGGGGGAAGGGCAAACTTAAGGCACTCTTAAATTTTCCTTGCGCGTGTATGTGGAAATTATGTGCTTTCACATTACATGTACACAACCGCAAAAAAAATTGCACATCCAAATGAAATGCCAACAGTAGTTCACGTTTTTTACTTTTAGCTGCTAACATAGCCCACCCGTATTCAGAACAGCCCTCAGCCAACAAATAATTTAGTGTATCCGATAGCAGACATTTTGTGAAGAGGAGTTCTGCTCACCTGAGAGAATGCTGGCGCCTTATGTTGACTGCGCGCGTGCTCAGCTCGCTCGGTGGGGGAAGCACCCAAATGGCTCCCGTCCTTCCTAACCCTCAGCGTCGGTGGTCACCAAATTGTTACGAGTTCAAAGGTTGAAGGAAGCTCTGAAACGAATGTGCACGTTATTGTAGTTTATTGTACATGTAAGGAGAAACCTTGCAGCTGCAAACAGACCTCTCACCGATCACAAGTTCCAACACACACGAACCTTCGAAGGCGGACAACAGTTTTTATACCCCCAGATGACGTCATCGCCTCGTGGGACCAATCCTGGGACCGACCGCCTTGGAAACGCCCTGGAACTTATTTGGGACTGCCCTACTCTGTAACGTGATCCGCCTCTCAGACAATAAGCTACCAGCTTCATATGTCAATCATCAAGTGTTTGGTCTGTTGTTTTGTGCAAGCGTGTAACTGTTCCCTAGTGAAAACAAAGCCCGGGTGTAAAAGGTTCCGCCTTAGATCACGTTTCACATTATAAGGCAGAAATTAAGTAAACACAATCTTAGAATATAATAGGTGTAATTAATAGGTGTAATACTGATAGAAATATATTTCACGGTCGTAAAATTTGAGCTTTGCACGTACATAACCTGCGGGGATACACTTGTACCTCCACGTAGTACATGCGTACAGCTGCATATGGACGTACGCAGAGCTATACAGGGGGCTTCAGTCTTAGGACCACACCTCTTTACAATCTACATAGGTAATGTAGGTCAGAGCATCCCTGATGCATCCTTACATTTCTATGCTGATGACACAGTTGTTTACTGTCGAGCTAAAACAGTTGCTAAGGCTTTCCAGCTTTTGCAATCCGCTTTTGACATCATCCAGTCAGATTTGTTCCATCTCAAACTTGTCCTAAATGCTGATAAAACCAAAGGGATGCTTTTTTCAAATAGGAAGTCGGTCCCAGCAGTTCTTCCTCTGATTTTATCCTCAAATGGTGTCCCTATTGAGTTTGTTGATTCCTATAAATATTTGGGTATCCTGGTCGATTCGCATCTCTCTTTTAAACTCCACGTGGAAAACCTAGTAAAGAAACTGAAAGTTAAACTGGGTTTCTTTTTCAGAAACAGATCATGTCTAACACTGAATGCTAGGAAACGCCTTGTATCTGTGACTTTCCTTCCCTCCATTGATTACGGTGACATTATCTACATGAATGCTCCTACAAGCACCCTGCGGATGTTGGATGTTGTCTATCATGGTGCACTAAGATTCATAACTGGCTGTGATTATCGTACCCACCACTGCACCCTGTATTCACTGGTTAACTGGACATCATTAACCTCACGCAGACTCTTCCACTGGTACATTTTCATCTTTAAATCACTTCTTGGTCTGCTGCCTTCATACATCTCCTCCTACATGTCTTTGCGTGAGTGCAGCTACAGCGTGCGCTCTCAGGACATGATTACCTGCAGTGTTCCGTCAGTGAGAACTGAGCTTGACAAAAGTGCCTTCTCCTACTCCGCTCCTGCTTCCTGGAATATCTTACAAAAAGATCTGAAGCTCTTGGCCTTGACTGCTCTAAATGGCTTTAAGAATCTGTTGGAATCCTGGCAAAAACCAATGCAGACATGTTCCTGTTTTTGATTTTCTACATCTGCCTTATAATCTGTCTGTTTTGCTACTTTGATATCTTTGTTTTAACTTGTTTTTAAAAAATCAGTATTTCTCTCTTATGTTTGTCTATTGTTGATTGTTCAAGGAAAATCTACTGTTGCTGTTGTCATCATTCTTTAGTTTGTAGACAGGTCTCTCTTGTAAATGAGTCCTCGAGGCTCAATGAGATTAACCTGCCTAAATAAAGGTTGAATGAATGAATGAAAAGTGTTTTGCCATTTATGTTTCTGCTCTACATTTTTTAGTTTTTGTCCAAATTCAGTTCAAGTGGCACAAAAATGTACAGACAAATACCACAAAGTACATTTAACCAAGCTGGATTAAAGGTTTTGCTAAGGATTGCTAAATGAGAGCTCCAGGGTGTTTTTGTGGTTGACTGTCATTTCACAGCAAGACAATCTACACACAGTTTGAATTTCTTTCTGTAATTTGATTTTCCAGGTCACATGTGCGTTTCCTCTTAGTTCACTTGGTTCTTTTCATAATCTTAATTCAGGTTATGCATGCTTTGTTGCCAGTTTCATGTAGTTCACCAGGTTTCCTTATCATCCCTTCTCTGTCCAGATGACACACTAAGTATCTTCCTAACTGTCTCTCTAATTACTGTTGCTGTAGTAGCCCAGTCACTTGGAAGCTCTTTCTTACCACCCAGAGCCTTTAACAGCTCCTCTCTGAATTTCTCACAACATTCTTCCTTCTTTAGCTTCCACCATTTGGTCTTCTTCTCTGATTTTACTCTTTTTCTCTTCTTCACAACAACAGTCATTCTACACACAACCATCCGATGCTGTCTGGCCACGCTCTCCCCTGCCACAACCTTACAGTCTCCAATCTCCCTCAGGTTTCCTCTTCTACACAGAATGTAATGTCGACCTGCGTACTCCTTCCTCCACTCTTATAGGTCATTCTATGTTCCTCCTTCTTTTGGAAATAGGTGTTGACTACAGCCATTTCCATTCTCTTGGCATAATTCACCACCACCTGTCCTTCCTGGTTTCTTTCCTTGACACCAAACTTACCCATCACTTCCTCATCCCCTCTGTTTCCTTCACCAACATGTCCATTCAGGTCTGCTCCAATCACCACGCTATCCTCCCTAGGAATACTCTCTATCACTTCATCCAGATCTTTCCAAAAATGTATCTTTCTCTTCCCAATCACATACAAGAGATACACTGGCTTGTGCTCCCTAGTGTCTGGATTATTTTTTGTTTGTTTATTTAAAAACAGAAAATAGTCATCCAGGTTTTACATCTCTAAGACAAACAACTGTTTAAGCATAACAATGGAAATTTATCTTGTGCCATGTAATAACTGTACCTAGTGAAAACACACACACACACATATATATATATATATATATANTAATGTTTACATTTATTACTACTGTTTACATTTACACTACTTTTTATATCTACACTACTGCTGATATATATATTTTTTACTAGCCTTATTGCATATGCCACTTTACCTCTATACCAATATCAACTACCTCATACATATACTGTGTACATAAACTTCATATGCTGCTTTGTCACTCTATTACAAATGTCAATGCCAGAACTTTCATTTTATTTTATAGATATACTTTTTACACTTTTATACTACTATGCAAAAAACTCAGGACAGTATTACACTTTTGTTATTTCATTTTATGCTTATGTTTATTAAATGTTTAGTGTTTTAGTGTTGGTGTAACTTTTCATACTTTCATACTACTACTATGCAAAAACTACTATGCAAAAACTCAGGACAGTATTACACTTTTATTATTTCATTTTATGCTTATGTTTATTAAATGTTTTAGTGTTTTAGTGTTTAAATGTTTACTGTTGCACCGAGGGACAGAGAGAAATGCAATTTCAATCCTGTGTATGTCCTGTACATATTGCAGTTTTGACAATAAAGTTGACTTTGACTTTTGACTTTGACTTTGAATTGATCATAAGTCTTTGTAAAAAGGGGAGATTTGTGCAGTTATGACAATGTTTTAAACGTGATTTAGTGTCAGGAGTGATGAGGGGATTGTTCCTGTCAGTATAAAGGAACAGGTGAGCTGTTCTAACTCTGTGAACAAACAAGCATTAGTTCCAATATAAACACTTTCTAAATGACAGTAGTGACATTGTTATCATTAAAAGTAAGATAATAAATACATAAAGCAATGAAAGGGAATACTGCAAACCCCCTACTTACGACTCCATCGACCTACGAACAACGGGACCTACGAACGTATCATATTTAATCCATCCATCCATCCATCCATCCATCTTCTTCCGCTTATCCGGGGTCGGGTCGCGGGGGTAGCAGCCTAAGTAGGGAGGCCCAGACTTCCCTCTCCCCAGCCACTTGGAGCAGCTCCTCCGGGGGAATCCCAAGGCGTTCCCAGGCCAGCCGAGAAACATAGTCCCTCCAGCGCGTCCTGGGTCTTCCTCTGGGTCTCCTCCCGGTGGGACATGCCCGGAACACCTCACCAGGGAGGCGTCCAGGAGGCATCCTAACCAGATGCCCGAGCCACCTCAACTGGCTCCTCTCGATGTGGAGAAGCAGCGGCTCTACTCCGAGTCCCTCCCGGATGACTGAGCTTCTCACCCTATCTCTAAGGGAGAGTCCAGCCACCCTGCGGAGAAAACTCATTTCAGCCGCTTGTATCCGAGATCTTGTTCTTTCGGTCATAACCCAAAGCTCATGACCATAGATGAGGGTGGGAACGTAGATCGATCGGTAAATTGAGAGCTTTGCCTTTTGACTCAGCTCTCTCTTCACCACGACAGACCGGTACAGCGCCCGCTTCACTGCGGACGCTGCACCTATCCGCCTATCGATCTCACGCTCCAGTTTTCCCTCATTCGTGAACAAGATCCCGAGATACTTAAACTCCTCCACTTGGGGCAGGACCTCCTCCCCGACCCGGAGAGGGCATGCTACCCTTTTCCGGCTCAAGACCATGGCCTCGGATTTGGAGGAACTGATCCTCATCCCGGCCGCATCACACTCGGCTGCAAACCGCTCCAGTGAAAGTTGTAAATCACGAACTGATGAAGCCAGTAGGACCACATCATCTGCAAAAAACAGAGAAGCGATTCTAAGGTCACCAAAACGGATCCTCTCAACACCTTGGCTGCGCCTAGAAATTCTGTCCATAAAAGTTATGAACAGAATCGGTGACAAAGGGCAACCTTGGCGGAGTCCAACTCTCACCGGAAACGAGCCTGACTTACTGCCGGCAATGCGGACCAAGCTCTGACACCGGTCGTACAGGGACCTAACAGCCCTTATCAAAGGGCCTGGTACCCCATACTCCCGGAGTACCCCCCACAGAACCCCCCGAGGGACGCGGTCGAATGCCTTCTCCAAGTCCACAAAACACATGTAAACTGGTTGGGCAAACTCCCACGCACCCTCCAGGACCCTGCTGAGGGTGTAGAGCTGGTCCAGTGTTCCACGACCAGGACGAAAACCACATTGCTCCTCCTGAATCCGAGGTTCGACTATCCGACGGACCCTCCTCTCCAGAACCCCTGAATAGACCTTACCAGGGAGGCTTAAGAGTGTGATCCCCCTATAGTTGGAACACACCCTACGGTCCCCCTTTTTGAATAGGGGAACCACCACCCCAGTCTGCCAATCCAAGGGAACTGCCCCCGATGTCCACGCGATATTGCAGAGTCGCGTAAGCCAACACAACCCTACAACATCCAGAGCCCTAAGGAACTCCGGGCGAATCTCATCCACCCCCGGAGCCTTGCCACCGCGGAGCTTTTTAACCACCTCGGCGACCTCAGCACCAGAGATCGGAGAACCCGACCCAAAGTCCCCAGGCTCTGCTTCCTCAGTGGAAGACGTGCCAGTAGGATTGAGGAGGTCTTCGAAGTATTCCGCCCACCGACTCACAACATCCCGAGTTGAGGTCAGCAGCACGCCACCTCCACCATAAATGGTGTTGGTCTCGTACCTCTTTCCCCCCCTGAGACGCCGGATGGTGGACCAGAATCGCCTCGAAGCCGTACGGAAGTCATTCTCCATGGCCTCTCCGAACTCCTCCCACGCCCGAGTTTTTGCCTCAGCAACCACCCGAGCCATGCCGCTTGGACTGCCGGTACCTATCATATTCCTTCCTATCATATTTAATAAAAATATGAAATTACTGTATAAAAAAAATTAATAAATTATTATTATTTTTTTTTATTTTTTATTTTTTGTGTTTAAATGTTCTTAATTTCATGTGTACATCACTTTGTTGCAGCTGTGGTTGTTTTAAAGGCTTTATAAATAATAATTATGATAAAAATCATTTCTGATCATTTTTGAGCAATCTTGGGCAGCAGGAAGTAGGTCTTCAGTTTACACGGTCACAAATTAATGTAGAACACCGGACGCCATTTTAGGTTCAGTCACTGGGGTCTCCGGTCACAAATTAATGTAGAACACCGGACGCCATTTTAGGTTAGCTGCCGGGAGCCGGCCGAAGACTGGTGACCAGGATGGCTTCATATGGATTAATTACGAGCTGGAAACGTCTCTGTGAGCTCTGTGGACGTCTCAGGCTGGAGCAGCAGCTGCAGATTGATCGCAGATTGCGCCGCACCGCCGCTCCAACACCAGCCCATGGCCTGGCTAGCAGAAGCTAGCCAGCTAGCTAACACAGGCCTTGAGCAGCTGCTAGTGGTTCACTCGCCGGCTGCCGCGCTGCTCGGCCCGACAACAATCATGGCAACGCATGGCAACCTAAGATGTCGGCTTTGACCATCTCAAAGTAAGAAAATATATTTTTATTTATTCTGTAAATGTGAATAGCAATGTTTAACATTACAGTACACTACTGTACATGCTTAAATGTGTGCGCGCTCCGTTAGCGGTATTTCCACGACCTACGAACGGAATAAGGACCTACGAACTGGACACTTTTTTCACCCCCTAGCTACGGCAGAATCGAGCTGCGAACAGTTCTTATCTCCCTAACTCGGACGTAAGTAGGGGGTCACCTGTACTATGAAAGTAATATGACATAAGCCTGCATATTTTACCATTGAAAATATATTAATTGATTAAGTCAAAATGTGTTTTCCATATCAAATGTGCTAAATCTTTACAGATAATTGTTCTGATGCAGGCTCAGTAAATGTAGTCCTCTGGACAGATTATTATTTGTATCAGAAAGACTTCTTCAGTCTGAGGAGCTGTGACAAACTCAGTCATCGTTCCTCCTTGATAGAGAGGAACGATGGTTTGAGAGAGGAGCAGAGGCGGCCGCCACTAGAGGGCGCTAGGGGCGCCGACCCTCCTTGGAACTGCAGCTCTTCTTCTTCACCATTTGAAGATTTAATTTTTTTTTTATTATAAAAGTGAAATAATAAAATAAAAATATTTCGAAATGCATGCATATATGTTTTTAGTTGTGTAGGATAAATATTTTATGAGTAATGATTGTTTCAAAAAACGTTTTTTTGATTGTGACGTACTTCCGGTTTCCCCGCTGGACGCCGCCTGCGGCCTTTTCCATTGAATCTAATTATAACTAGCGGCCGCTAGCGGCCGTAGTTTATGTCCCATCTGTCCAAAACTATTGGACTGTACAGGTCGCATTTTCCGTCGCCCTCGAGCCTGGACTCGTCTCTTATCGCCACGGATCGCCAGCGCTTCCGGTTCGAGCCAGGAGGGAGGGGAGCGGGGGACTCTCTCTGTTTACACTCAGAGCTGATCACACGGCCAACTAGCGACGTTGAAACAGCAGTAATTATTAATGGTGCCTTTCTACACAGGTAAGCAAGTAATAATTAGTGACTTTAATGAATCTCTAAGCGCACATGAGCAAAGTTTTGAGCTGATCTCATCTGTGTGCGTGTGACGTGGTGTCGTGTGTGGGTGGTTGTTGCAGTCAGTCACAGTAGCTAGTAGCTACTAGCTGTGCTCATGGTTGTGGTGTACTGCAACATTATAAAAGTTGCTACTTGCTAGTTATAAACCCGAATGTGTGAAGACGACTCCTGTCTGTCCATCTTCAGCTCATCATGAACTGTTTACTCCTCAGAGTGTCTGTCTGTGTTAGTTAACTTTTGTCTCGTTTCGTTTAGCAGCAGTTGCAAATTTTCTGATGAATAAATCTGAATGAATAAATAAACTTTAGTTTTAGTTTAGTTTAGTTAAACTTTAGTTTCATTATAAGTTGTGCTGTTGTTTCAAAGACACTCTAAACTTAAATAAATCAAGTAGCAGAAAGATTTAAGCATTAAATAGTTTGAATTTTTCATGTTATGAAACAGTGATTATATAATTATTTGAATTTAATTTTAATATTATAAAGATCACTGTGGATGGAATGCAATTGAAATAACCTGGATATTATTATTTATGTTGTATTAAGAAAGTTAAAATGTGATTACATATGTGTACACAAAGCACTTCAAGCAATGTGGAAAATGCTAAAAAAAAATACATAATTAATGTGCCTTCTGTACTTTCTTTACAGAAA
>JBBPBX010068582.1:0-11680 GCA_038048925.1 Garcialebias charrua
TAATGTTAATCTGGCAAAGAACTGAAACATTAAGTCCCTTTTCAGAAACTTGAGATAGACTTTATAATGTACATTAAGAAAAGAGCAGTCCTTCAACTGATCAGGCTGTATCTCTCTACCTTTTATACATTTAAATCCATGAGTAACTTCATGCATTGAACCACTCATTGATCAGTGATGCAGGTGGTGTTGTGATGTCATCCTTAGGAATTACATACTTCTCAGTGAAGTCAAAGCAAAGCAAGTTGGTTCATTTTGGCATGAAGATTCTCATCATCCCTTCAAGAATCCTGATGAATGTTGTTGCCATGGTGATTTGTGGATGAAAGTTGTGGTGAGGCCAACCGGAGCAGGTTCAGTGGTTTGTGTAGTTTGTGTGGATTTAACTGATGTTGCCACCTTTCAGTGTCTTGCATGTGATATGTCCCAGTTTGGTCATCAGCTTTCTGTCTTTCCACTGAGCCACACACTCGTCTGAGACCTTCAGGTCCACCTACAACCAAACATTAAACACACACAAGTTTATTCCATGGAAATGGATAATTCAGAGAAGAAAAAACAACAAAGGAAAGTGAGGACTTACCTGCAGTTTCTCCCACACCTTCTTCTTTGGGTTCAGTCTATCATCTGGATTGCCTGACTCCCACCCTTCCACGAAGACCCGCTCCCCTGGCGACGAACCCTCTGGAGGATCGAGTGGCTCCACTCTTCTGGGATCCCCTTCTCTGAACAACCAATGAGTGGTATTAAAGGGGATCACACAAAAAAAGCCTGAAAAAAAGGCTTCATAAGGTTTTTATGAATAAAAACACACAAGAGGCCACTCACATGGAGGCACACAGCAGCATGGCTTGAGACTCGATCCCTCGCATCTTCTGCGGTTTGAGGTTGCACAAGAGCAACACTGTTCGGTCTTGCAGCTCTTCCTGTGAAACGTAGGCCACCAGTCCACTGACAACCGTCCTCGGCTCTGGTTCTCCCACATCGATCTTCTCCAGGTACAGAGAGTCAGCATCTGGGTGCTGCAGAGACCACAAGTGTTACACAGACTGAAAACCAACGTTATGGTTTCAAACTCAAAATCATCAAGACAATCTGGTCAATTACTTTCTCCACGCTGATGACCTTGCCCACCCTGATGTCCAGTCTTGAGGGCACCAGCTCATCATCTTCTCCTCCACCACCACCTCCTGCTTTAGCCCCCTTTCCTCCCGTTTCTGATAACACATACAAATAAAGGATCAGTCTCAGCAGAAAGGCGGCTGCAGCGTTGTGTCACCCTGCTTGTGTCGTTAAACACGGACTTGTTTTCGAGGAACTGGGATAGGCCGAGTTGGTAAGTTTTCGAAGCTCAGGAGACTGAAACTTCTTCCTGATGGGATCCAGTAGCTCGTTCAGGGCTGCTTCCACCGAGGCCTTCAGGTCTCCAGGATGGATCAACTAAAATGAGGGGATGAGAAGGAAACTCAACATTTTACTTCAGTTTGCATTCATCTAATAATGTACTTTCTGCCGTACATGTCGCACCACCGTATAAGTCGCATCAGTCCAAATATGTCGAATAATTTTAAGGAAAAAAAAGTCACTTTGCCGTATAAGTCGCATCTATTATGCGTCACCGCTGACAACCTAGAAACTTGGGCCAGTGTTGTGTCAAAAATGGATCGGCTGCCAAATGGCGGCCGCGGGAGTGTACACGGGAGGACTTTAACAAGATTAACACTTAAAAACAATTATTTGTTTGCTCTAAATTACAGCAACGGTGTATCTCAGTTGAACTTTTACTTGATAAATGTACTTTAATGATCAAATCAGCTGCATTTCATCTGGGCGTCATGGTGAAACTGTATGGCAAACCAAGTGTATCATTAATAGCCACTTTTACCTAATACAGTAATGATACACTTGGCTTGCCATAATGGTTGAGGGCCCTCTAGTGGCTGAAAATGTTAGTGTTCAATATTTTTCAAGTCAGAATGAATAAAATCATCAGATCTCAGTCATAAATTAGATTATAAATATGGGAAAAAACACATATACTGGTAGTCGCTTTGATGTGTAAGTCGCAGGACTTGCAAATTTATGCAAAAAGGTGCAACTTCCATCCATCCATTATCTTTACCCGCTTCTTCCATTTTGGGTCATGGGGGCCCATATTCAGCAATCCCTGTACGAGGGGTGGGGTGCACCATGGATGGGTTGCAAGTCCATCACAGGGACACATAGAGACAAACAACCATTCACTCTCTCACGCATACCTAGTGACAATTTAGAGTTACCAATCAGTCTAACATGCATGTTTTTGGTCTGTGGGAGGAAACTGGAGTACCTGGAGAAAACCCACGCATGCACGTAGAGAACATGCAAACTCCTCCCAGAAAGGCCCCCGGACCGGGATTTGAACCAGGGACCTCACTGTGCTGCCCACAAGGTGCAACTTATATGGCAAAACATACGGTACTGGGGCTAAGGCTCACCTCTGCAGCAAATTCCTTTTCCACTTCGTCAAACTCAGCATAAATTTTGTCTCCACCCCATTTGGGATCCCTTTTGATGGAGAACTCTGAAACACAAAGATCAAATAATGTGGTTTCTTTTTTTTTAAACGTGGAGAACAAATAAGTCATGACAGGAAAATAAAATAAAAATTAATGGAATGGCGTTTTACCTCCTCGTAGTGGGAAGACGACATGTTTGACAAAGGAAAGAACTCCGTTGTTCTGGATGTTGCCTGGCTCACAGAAGGCCTTCTTCAGCTTCTTCTTCACGTCCTCTTTGGAGTCCAGCAGATCGATCTTTGACTCCTGAACTCACGCATGGATAAGAACATTAGGCCTCGCTAGAAGACTGAAGGGAAATCCCTCTTTAAAACACTTGTGCAGCCTCACTTCTTCTGAAGAGCTCATTTTAGCCCCCGTCAGTCCTGGAACCATTGGGTTCATTAGATGAGCTCGCTTTGCGTAACCAAGAGAAGGCAGGTACTGCGGGAAAAAAACAAAGCCACTGTCAGAAAATAAACACAATAAGATCGTAAGCAGAAAAAAAGACTTATATGACGGAGCCGTCAGGTTGTTTGATTACTCAGCATTTGTATTATTCACGATGTCGTTCAACAAGCAGTGAGTTAATAACATGTTCTACAACGAGGCAGAGTCTGATGTTGATAACCAACACTCTGACCTGCAGACACATGTCCGCCTGTGAGTCTGAACGCTCCTCCTCCAGCTGGGTGCTGCTGTAAACCATCACGTCTGAGAAAGTTGTATTCAAGCCTGGACTCCTCTTTCCATTTGAACTGAAACATCTCCCCGGATGAGACACCTTCAACTACAGAAACGTGTCCAGTTGTCTTGTTTATGAAACTCTTAAGGATTTGAATACAACCATTGACTACATCCATGAACCTTCACCATGGTCTTCCTCGTTTCCTGTCCGCTCCATAATCAGCATCTTTTGACAAATATGATGTTTCCTTCCTCTGCACATGTCCAAACCATAACTTTGTCTCCAAACCTGAACTGTCCCTCTGATATACTGATTTATTATCCAGTTGTTGTTGTGTGTTTTTGGTGTCTCACATCAAACATCTTAGCATCTTCATCTCTGCCACCTGTGTACATCATAGCAGGTCTCACTCTCATTCCCACACACGTATTCTGTCTTTCTTTGACTTTTAATCTTCTCTCCAGTGCATACCTGCCACTCTTCCACCTGCTCCCCACTCTCACTACAGACATCAAATTTGATGGAGACTCCTGCTCGTCTTCCATCTGTCAACCTGTCCATCACTGAAAACAAGAAGGAACTCGGTGCTGATCCAGCCCCCACCCTGAACCCATCACTACTACCACCCATCTTGTGTACATGTCTTGCATACAGAATATATAGCAGAGCTTTGGCGCTATGACATTTATATTTTGATCAGTGCACGTCACAGAGGTAGAAAACAGCTAAAGAAAACTCATTGAATGGTCTTGGGTTTAAGAATGGCTGACAGTAATTTTAATGGTTCTCAAAGGTGCAGGATGGATCTAAAAAAAAGGTAAGTAAGTATGGTAAGTAAGTAAGTAAGTAAACTTTATGTATATAGTACTTCTCATAGATACAATCACAAATTGCTGTACAAAATACAAAATAAAAGATTAAAATAGACAAAAGAAATAACAGCTGATTAATCAAAACAATAAACACAGCTGATAAAAACACTAAATAAAAACTTTTAACTAAAAGCTTGTCTGAATAAAAGTGTCTTAGGCTGCATTTTAAAGGAATCAACAGAGACGGTCACACGAAGAGACAGGGGCTGGGCGATATGGACCAAAATTCATATCTCGATATTTTTATGATATATCGCAATATACGATATATATCTCGATATAATTTTCTTTCCATAAAAGAATAACAAAAATATATTTGAGTCAAAGCTTTGTCCCAGTTGTCACACAGCAGCATTAACAAACAGCTGTAACTCTATAAAATAAACAACTAAAAAATAAACTATTTACATACATTACTTACATTTTTTTAGACATTTATTTACACCTATTAAATAATAGTCCTCTTCAGCTGAGGGCAGCTGTGGCTGAGAGGCTAGAGCATGTCTCCTCCAATGGGAGAGCTGGGAGTTCAATTCCACCAGCAGTTACATGCTGAAGTGTTCCTGGGCAGTGGGCAACACTGAACCCCTCATTGCCTCTGATGTGTGTCCCATCAGTGTATGAATGTGATAAAGTACTGATTATTCTTTGATCTAGTAGAGTGCTGTATGAATGGGTAAATGTAAAGAGCTTTGAGTGTCATGATAAGATAGAAAGATGCCTTCACGTTAGTCAGTGTGTTTGTGAACTGCAGTAATGTGAGCCTCCACTCAGAAATGTGAACCGAGTGTTTTTTCTGCCTGCTTCCTTAAAACAAACCATGGGTCTGAGCTCATTTAGCCGTGCTGAACTTTATGAGAGGAGCAGAGAGATGTGGCAACATTAATAAATCAGCAGTTTATCATATCGCTAAAGACACGGTCAGTCTCAGCTGTGGAAGAAGACGGCTAAAGCGTTAGCCATCTTGTTAGCCGCTAAGGACCGTATCTTTAGCGATATGATAAACTGCTGATTTATTATTGTCTCCACCTCTCTCTGCTCCTCTCATAAAGCTCTGCGGTGCACGCACGGCTAAATGAGCTCAGACCCGTGGTTTGTTTTAAGGAAGCAGCAGGCTGTAAAAACACTCGGTTCTGCCGTTTCACGGTTCATGCTCCACTCCGCTGTTTAAATGGTGAAAAAGATTCGTAGTTCCGACCTTTCGTCGGGATTATTTTCAGCATCGTCTACAAAAATATTTTTTCTGCCCTCATCTGACAATTTAAATCCAAACTAGCTCAGAAATAATTGTTTTTTTCCCTCAGCAGCTAGCGGCTCTTCATATCTGCCGCGTTTACCGTACTTGTTGTGCTGAAAGTCTCCGCCCACCTCCTGCAGGCAGGAAGGAGGAGGCCGCTGAGAGGCCGGGTGAGAAGGAGGGGGGCGAGTGGGAGAAAGAAGGCAGCAGGAGGATTTTCAAGTATAAAACTTTTATCGTTTATATCGAGATAGTCTCAACTTATATTGCGAAAAAAATTATCTCGATATTTTTAAAATATCGATATATCGCCCAGCCCTAGGGCATTCTTCAGCCGGGGGGCTACGGCCTGAAAGGAAAGGTCACCCCGAGTTTTAAACCGGGACTTAGGGAGCTTTAGGAGGTTCAGTGCTGAAGACCGAAGGGTGCGGGCTGGAGAATAAGGTAAAGCCACAAGAGACAGGAGTGAAGTTAAGTTCTCAGTCCACCTTGAAGCACCAGTTGTTAGAACAAACAATAATCATACAATGATTTAACAATAGTACACACATTACATATATTTTATCAGGACGAGACGCTCCTCGTGACAGAGACTGCCAATCAGGGACAAGTGAAAAACCACAACACACGAACAAAGTTACATGATCTACCTTCTCTGCGAGAGTGAAAATCTTCCTCTGGTCAACTCCTCCAAACTGGGCATCCACCTTCAGATACTCTTCATCCAAAGCCTAGAGACAGTTTATTTTAATGTCATTTGATCTGAATGAAACATTTCACCTCAATGTAGTAGGACATTTTTATTACTTGTAGTCCAGGGTAAAGCAGCCCACTCAGCAGAGGGTGCTCCACTTGCTTGACCACCTCAGCTCCAGCCTTCTTAGCATCGTGCTCGGTCACCATGGAGGACAGGCGGTACACATCCAGAGTGTACTCTCTGGCAAACAGGAAGAAGCATAGCTACAGCCAAGACGTGCATCTAGAAAACAGCTTTGAAGAGAAAAAGACGTGAGCACAACTGACCGGCTGAGCTGGAAGTCTGTTCCTTTGATAAAACGCAGTTTCTCCAGAGGCACGCCGATGCTTTCCAACATGGCCTTGATCGCCTGTTCGTAATACTTCACTCGGAGCTCCAGCAGCTCCCAGGGAGCTTTCATGTTGTCTAGGTACGCGTGCAAGTCTGCAAACAGAACCGTTACCTGAGGGGGGGAAACAAGGAAAGAGAAACCAAGTCATACATGTGATTAACCACAAATTAAACTATGGATCAAAAGACTTAAAGGTCCACTGACATCATCTTACAAATTTGCATGAAATGATAGAAGATATATATATTTTATCGTTCAACTCTGTTCGTTTTTGCAAACAAAATGATAAATTAATGAAAATTCCTTTCAAAGTGAGTCTAAAATTAAAAAATGCTTATCTCTGAAAAATCTGACTACAAGCGAATGCAACATTTGTGACGTAGGGAGCAGGACCGTCCGTCTGCGTCTGCCATTAACGCATATTCATTCTCAGCCAGATCGCCTTTTTTTTTGTATAACTTGAAAAATGCCGGTTATGTCGCATTTGGGTGTTCTAATATCATCAGTGAACAAGTGAGCCTTTTCACTTTCCCAAAAGATGTAAGACCTTCGTCAAAAATGGAATAAATAAAGCTGCCTCCCCTCGGACTGAGCTCCCTGCTTCCTGAACAGGTAAGAGTCAAATACATACGGGTGCAGACCTAAATTAGAACCTGCTGTTTCTGCTCATCTAACTTCCTGCTTCCAAAACTAAAGACAAATAGCTCAAATCTTAACTTAGATTGATAATTTTGTTGTTTTATTTCTTGTTCGCCATGAATATTTATATGGGGCGTTCTAAAGACTTCTCGCAACGTCACATATGTTGCATTCGCTTGTAGTCGGATTTTTCAGAGAGAAAAGCGGTTTTTAATTTTAAATCAGTTTGAAAGGAATTTTCATTAATTTATCATTTTGTTTGCAAAAACAAACATAGTTGAATGATACAATATATATATCTTCTATCATTTCATGCAAATTTGTAAGATGNCTCATTAGCTGTGTTTCCATCCATTTTCATTTCGATTTTTGAGCTAATTTTTGAAATCTCGCAAATATGTAAATACAAATTAATGCGAAGCAGAAGTGTTTCCATCTGCTGGCTTGAAGCGCATCTACCAAGCCACGCACAGCGTCATTACGTCAGACGTCAGCGTCATTACGTCAGACGTCAGGCACTGCGCATGTCTACAGTAAACAGGAAGTAGCAGTTGAAAACAGAACCTGGCCACACATCTCGTCAAAAAGGAGAGAATATTTCAGGTACGTGTTGCTATCGGTCGAGTTGTATTTATTCTGTCATACAAACTAGTTTTAGCGATGTTACATGTTGTCCGGAGCGGAAACAGCTGATCAGTCACGTGACGTGAATGTTCGCTTCGGCAGCACGAGTCGGCAAATGTGTTTCCATCTGTCGCTGTGCGCATCTGCTCATTTTCGAACATCCCAAAAACCACCTCAAGCGAGCGTATAAACTTTTTGGCGAACTTGAGAAAGTAAATACGGATTTTGCCGTTTCCATTAAGCTTTTCTGCTGCGATACTTCAAAATGCGCAGCTAGAAACCTTGATGGAAACACGGCTATTGCCTCTGATGTGTCCCATCAGTGTATGAATGTGATAAAGTACTGATTATTCTTTGATCTAGTAGAGTGCTGTATGAATGGGTAAATGTAAAGAGCTTTGAGTGTCATGATAAGATAGAAAGATGCCTTCACGTTAGTCAGTGTGTTTGTGAACTGCACTAACGTGAGCCTCCACTCAGAAATGTGAACCAAGTGTTTTTAGTCTGCTTCCTTAAAACAAACCATGGGTCTGAGCTCATTTAGCCGTGCTGAACTTTATGAGAGGAGCAGAGAGATGTGGCAACATTAATAAATCAGCAGTTTATCATATCGCTAAAGACACAGTCAGTCTCAGCTGTGGAAGAAGACGGCTAAAGCGTTAGCCATCTTGTTAGCCGCTAAGGACCGTATCTTTAGCGATATGATAAACTGCTGATTTATTAATGTCTCCACCTCTCTCTGCTCCTCTCATAAAGCTCTGCGGTGCACGCACGGCTAAATGAGCTCAGACCCGTGGTTTGTTTTAAGGAAGCAGCAGGCTGTAAAAACACTCGGTTCTGCCGTTTCAGTTCATGCTCCACTCCGCTGTTTAAATGGTGAAAAAGATTCGTAGTTCCGACCTTTCGTCGGGATTATTTTCAGCATCGTCTACAAAAATATTTTTTCTGCCCTCATCTGACAATTTAAATCCAAACTAGCTCAGAAAGAATTGTTTTTTTCCCTCAGCAGCTAGCGGCTCTTCATATCTGCCGCGTTTACCGTACTTGTTGTGCTGAAAGTCTCCGCCCACCTCCTGCAGGCAGGAAGGAGGAGGCTGCTGAGAGGCCGGGTGAGAAGGAGGGGGGCGAGTGGGAGAAAGAAGGCAGCAGGAGGATTTTCAAGTAAAAAACTTTTATCGTTTATATCGAGATAGTCTCAACTTATATCGCGAAAAAAATTATCTCAATATTTTTAAAATATCGATATATCGCCCAGCCCTAGGGCATTCCACAGCCAGAGGGCTACGGCCTGAAAGGAAAGGTCACCCCGAGTTTTAAACCGGGTCTCAGGGAGCTTTAGGAGGTTCAGTGCTGAAGACCGAAGGGTGCGGGCTGGAGAATAAGGTAAAGCCACAAGAGACAGGAGTGAAGTTAAGTTCTCAGTCCACCTTGAAGCACCAGTTGTTAGAACAAACAATAATCATACAATGATTTAACAATAGTACACACATTACATATATTTTATCAGGACGAGACGCTCCTCGTGACAGAGACTGCCAATCAGGGACAAGTGAAAAACCACAACACACGAACAAAGTTACATGATCTACCTTCTCTGCGAGAGTGAAAATCTTCCTCTGGTCAACTCCTCCAAACTGGGCATCCACCTTCAGATACTCTTCATCCAAAGCCTAGAGACAGTTTATTTTAATGTCATTTGATCTGAATGAAACATTTCACCTCAATGTAGTAGGACATTTTTATTACTTGTAGTCCAGGGTAAAGCAGCCCACTCAGCAGAGGGTGCTCCACTTGCTTGACCACCTCAGCTCCAGCCTTCTTAGCATCGTGCTCGGTCACCATGGAGGACAGGCGGTACACATCCAGAGTGTACTCTCTGGCAAACAGGAAGAAGCATAGCTACAGCCAAGACGTGCATCTAGAAAACAGCTTTGAAGAGAAAAAGACGTGAGCACAACTGACCGGCTGAGCTGGAAGTCTGTTCCTTTGATAAAACGCAGTTTCTCCAGAGGCACGCCGATGCTTTCCAACATGGCCTTGATCGCCTGTTCGTAATACTTCACTCGGAGCTCCAGCAGCTCCCAGGGAGCTTTCATGTTGTCTAGGTACGCGTGCAAGTCTGCAAACAGAACCGTTACCTGAGGGGGGGAAACAAGGAAAGAGAAACCAAGTCATACATGTGATTAACCACAAATTAAACTATGGATCAAAAGACTTAAAGGTCCACTGACATCATCTTACAAATTTGCATGAAATGATAGAAGATATATATATTTTATCGTTCAACTCTGTTCGTTTTTGCAAATAAAATGATAATTAATGAAAATTCCTTTCAAAGTGAGATTAAAATTAAAAACCGCTTTTATCTCTGAAAAATCCGACTACAAGCGAATGCAACATTTGTGACGTAGGGAGCAGGACCGTCAGTCTGCGTCTGCCATTAACGCATATTCATTCTCATCCAGATCGCCTTTTTTTTTGTATAACTTGAAAAATGCCGGTTATGTTGCATTTGGGTGTTCTAATATCATCAGTGAACAAGTGAGCCTTTTCACTTTCCCAAAAGATGTAAGACCTTCGTCAAAAATGGAATAAATAAAGCTGCCTCCCCTCGGACTGAGCTCCCTGCTTCCTGAACAGGTAAGAGTCAAATACATACGGTGCAGACCTAAATTAGAACCTGCTGTTTCTGCTCATCTAACTTCCTGCTTCCAAAACTAAAGACAAATAGCTCAAATCTTAACTTAGATTGATAATTTTGTTGTTTTATTTCTTGTTCGCCATGAATATTTATCAGAGTCAGAGTCAGAGAGTCAGAGAGAATTTATTGTCATTTGCACCGCATGTAGTACATGTGTTGAAAACGAGATTATGTACACAGGGTCCCAGTTACATCCAACAACAAATGCAAGAGAAAAACAATAATAACATCTAGGATTAACTAAGAGAGACATCAGCTAGTAATACACTAAGCCCTAATGTAGTAGAAAAACATCATTATAAACAGCAGCACGAACATGAGCAGATGGTCACAGATGAACGCAGCAACAAGAAACAGATCAGTATCAGCATGATGTGACATTTTGCAGTGTTTATTCTTATTATTTATTTATTCATGAGTCTGACAGCCTCAGGGTAGAAGCTGTTCCTCAGTCTAGTGGTTCTACATTTGATGCTCCTCAACCTCCGTCCCGAGGGGAGTGGTGCAAAGAGTGAGTGTGCTGGGTGAGTGAGGTCTTTCATGATGCAGGTGGCTCTTTTTCTGCATCTGGAGGTGTAAATGTCTGTGATGGTGGGGAGACTGACTCCCACAGACTTCTGTGCAGCCTTCACCACTCTCTGTAGAGCTTTCCTCTCTGCAACTGTGCAGCCTCCATGCCACACGTTGATGCTGGAGCACAGGACGCTCTCCACTGCACACCTGTAGAACGAGGTGAGGACTGAGCTTCTCAGACCAGCTCGTCTCAGCCGTCTGAGGAAGTAGAGTCTCTGATGACCTTTCTTGATCAGGCTGGTGGTGTTATTGCTCCAGCTGAGGTTATCATTCAAGTGTACACCCAGGTACTTGTAGCTGGAGACCACCTCCACCGCAGATCCACCTATATACAGTGGGGTGTGGGTGTGTTTGTTCCTTCTGAAGTCCACAATCATCTCCTTCGTCTTCTTCACATTCATGTGAAGGTTGTTCTCTTTGCACCAGCTCTCCAGATGTTCCACCTCCTGTCTGTAGCTGGATTCATCATTATCTGTGATGCATCCCACCACAGCTGTATCATCTGCAAACTTAACAATATGACAGCCTGGATGTGTGGCTGTACAATCATATGTGAGCAGAGTGAACAGAAGAGGGCTCAGCACACATCCTTGAGGAGAGCCAGTGCTGAGGGTGATGGTGGAGGAGGAGAAGTTGTGGATCTTCACGGACTGTGGTCTGTTTGTTAAGAAGTCTAAGACCCAGTTACAAATAGAGGGGCTTAGTCCAAGTGTGGATAGTT
>JBBPBX010068583.1:0-19084 GCA_038048925.1 Garcialebias charrua
AGGGGTGTGGTTGGGAGGAACGGCCCCCCTGATCTGAACCCGAGTGGTGTTCTGTTGTTGGACTTCTGTGCTCGTCATGGATTGTCCATAACGAACACCATGTTCAGGCATAAGGGTGTCCATATGTGCTCTTGGCACCAGGACACCCTAGGTCGTAGTTCAATGATCGACTTTGTTGTCGTCTCATCTGATCTGCGGCCGCATGTCCTGGACACTCGGGTGAAGAGAGGGGCGGAGCTGTCAACTGACCACTACCTGGTGGTGAGTTGGCTCCGATGGTGGGGGAGGATGCCGGTCAGACCTGGCAGACCCAAACGTATTGTGAGGGTCTGCTGGGAACGTCTGGCAGAGTCTCCCGTAAGACGGAGCTTTAACTCCCACCTCCGGGAGAGCTTTGAACACGTTCCGAGGGAGGCGGGGGACATTGAGTCCGAGTGGGCCATGTTCCGCGCCTCTATTGTCGAGGTAGCTTATCAGAGTTGTGGCCGCAAGGTTGTTGGTGCCTGTCGTGGTGGCAACCCTCGAACCCGGTGGTGGACACCGGCGGTGAGGGATGCTGTCAAGCTGAAGAAGGAGTCCTATTGGGCCTTTTTGGCCTGTGGGACCCCGGAAGCAGCAGATAGGTACCGGCAGTCCAAGCGGCATGCGGCTCGGGTGGTTGCTGAGGCAAAAACTCGGGCGTGGGAGGAGTTCGGAGAGGCCATGGAGAATGACTTCCGTACGGCTTCGAGGCGATTCTGGTCCACCATCCGGCGTCTCAGGGGGGGAAAGCGGTACGCGACCAACACCATTTATGGTGGGGATGGCGTGCTGTTGACCTCAACTCGGGATGTTGTGAGTCGGTGGGCGGAGTACTTCGAAGACCTCCTCAATCCTACTGGCACGTCTTCCACTGAGGAAGCGGAGCCTGGGGACTTTGGGTCGGGCTCTCCAATCTCTGGTGCTGAGGTCGCCGAGGTGGTTAAAAAGCTCCGCGGTGGCAAGGCTCCGGGGGTGGATGAGATTCGCCCTGAGTTCCTTAGGGCTCTGGATGTTGTGGGGTTGTGTTGGCTTACGCGACTCTGCAATATCGCGTGGACATTGGGGGCAGTTCCCTTGGATTGGCAGACTGGGGTGGTGGTTCCCCTATTCAAAAAGGGGGACCGTAGGGTGTGTTCCAACTATAGGGGGATCACACTCTTAAGCCTCCCTGGTAAGGTCTATTCAGGGGTTCTGGAGAGGAGGGTCCGTCGGATAGTCGAACCTCGGATTCAGGAGGAGCAATGTGGTTTTCGTGCTGGTCGTGGAACACTGGACCAGCTCTACACCCTCAGCAGGGTCCTGGAGGGCGCGTGGGAGTTTGCCCAACCAGTTTACATGTGCTTTGTGGACTTGGAGAAGGCATTCGACCGCGTCCCTCGGGGGGTTCTGTGGGGGGTACTCCGGGAGTATGGGGTACCAGGCCCATTGATATGGGCTGTTAGGTCCCTGTACGACCGGTGTCAGAGCTTGGTCCGCATTGCCGGCAGTAAGTCAGGCTCGTTTCCAGTGAGAGTTGGACTCCGCCAAGGTTGCCCTTTGTCACCGATTCTGTTCATAACTTTTATGGACAGAATTTCTAGGCGCAACCAAGGTGTTGAGAGGATCCGTTTTGGTGGCCTTAGAATCGCTTCTCTGTTTTTTGCAGATGATGTGGTCCTATTGGCTTCATCAGATCGTGATCTACAGCTTTCGCTGGAGCGGTTTGCAGCCGAGTGTGATGCGGCCGGGATGAGGATCAGTTCCTCCAAATCCGAGGCCATGGTCTTGAGCCGGAAAAGGGTAGCATGCCCTCTCCGGGTCGGGGAGGAGGTCCTGCCCCAAGTGGAGGAGTTTAAGTATCTCGGGGTCTTGTTCACGAATGAGGGAAAACTGGAGCGTGAGATCGATAGGCGGATAGGTGCAGCGTCCGCAGTGAAGCGGGCGCTGTACCGGTCTGTCGTGGTGAAGAGAGAGCTGAGTCAAAAGGCAAAGCTCTCAATTTACCGATCGATCTACGTTCCCACCCTCATCTATGGTCATGAGCTTTGGGTTGTGACCGAAAGAACGAGATCTCGGATACAAGCGGCTGAAATGAGTTTTCTCCGCAGGGTGTCTGGACTCTCCCTTAGAGATAGGGTGAGAAGCTCAGTCATCCGGGAGGGACTCAGAGTAGAGCCGCTGCTTCTCCACATCGAGAGGAGCCAGTTGAGGTGGCTCGGGCATCTGGTTAGGATGCCTCCTGGACGCCTCCCTGGTGAGGTGTTCCGGGCATGTCCCACCGGGAGGAGACCCAGAGGAAGACCCAGGACACGCTGGAGGGACTATGTTTCTCGGCTGGCCTGGGAACGCCTTGGGATTCCCCCAGAGGAGCTGCTCCAAGTGGCTGGGGAGAGGGAAGTCTGGGCCTCCCTACTTAGGCTGCTACCCCCGCGACCCGACCCCGGATAAGCGGAAGAAAATGGATGGATGGATGGATGGATGGATGGATAGTAAACACCTTTTCAGGAAAAAATAGTAACAGCCATCAAACAAATAAATATTAACTTCTTCTTTGTAACACTGAACATGAAATATGAATTTTTAATAGAGGTCATATATATATATATGTGTTTGTGTGTGTGTGTATGTATGTGTGTAAGCATATATACACACACACTTTTGTTTAATCAATCAACATTTTCAATATAAGTTATAGATAAGATACAAGATACAAGATACAAGATACAAAAGCTTTTATTAACATTGCACCAGTTCTCACCAATACAACGTGATAATGTATACATAGTCGTCCAGAAGAGGGAGAGAATGTAAAGATGCTGCATTTTCAAACACATGACATGTTCTTCAGCGCGGCCTCTCTCATCCGTCTCGGGATGAAGGTCAAATCAGATATGGAAAAAAAGGAAAACACAATAGGTATCATTTGTGATATTCAAAAAAAGAATCTATCAAAGATTGCCTTAAGACACTCTATGACAGGGGTGCCCAACCTTTTTTGAACCAAGGGCAACTTTTGAAGTTGGCAGTTTGCCGAGGGCTACTCGTCCAGTCTCAGTATCAAAAAACATAATTTTTCATCTCTCTACTCCTCACTTCTTTAAAGTAAATAAAACAGAACGTAATGTGTTGCTAGTTTTATTTAATTAAAGTATTTTATCAAAGTAAAAGAACACAATATTTGAAAAGCACACCATATTTTTTAAAGAAACGAATAAACAACTGAACTGAACAATATAAAACTCACTCATTAACACACTGAACTATTTACAAAAAGTTACAAAGGTGCAGATTTACAAATCTCCAACAATTTCAAACCTCAATAAAACCTAAATATCAAAACTAGGCAGCTGCTCTGTGCAGCAGGATGGTGTGTCATCTGCAGGTGCTGCAGTCCCTCACTGGTCCAGAATGCTGGCTTCAAAGGGCCATTCAGAGTTCCACCTGGTTATAAGACAAGACACACACACACACACACACACACACATTAGGTACAGAAAATGAAGGGCACACCCAAACTGCAAAATAAATAAATAAATAACACTAGCTAGCTAACTAGTCTGGTCTAAAATTTAATAAAAAAACAACATACAGACACATTGTGACAAGTCTATAGGAGACAATTTTTATGCAAGCTGTATAAAATAAATGTGTCTCTACCTTAGTGGGACTTCTGACACTGAGAGGAGGAGGCCAGGGTCTCATAGGCAGGGCAGTATGAGGTGGTTGCAAGGCGCAGGCAGGTCTCCAGATGATCATCAGTCATTGTGGATCTGGTTTTGGACTTGATGATTTTCATGTGTGAAAAAGCAGACTCACACAGGTAGGTCGATCCAAAAAGTGCTGTTAAGTTCAAAGCACATCTTCGGATGTTAGGATACTTTTCTTCTGACAGCAGACTCCAGAACTCTCCATTCACGCCAGGTGATGCTCTGGATTTGATCCCAATGTCATTTTGCAGAGTCAACACCTCATTTTCAACACCAGAGCTGTCCAGCTGAAACACGGACACCAATTTGGACACAATGTCATCCACATCAACATTTCCAAAAGGATAACACATGTAGCTGGTAACAGGCTCGATGGAGGAAAAGTCAGTAAATCGTCTCTCAAATTCTGCTGAGATGCTCTGAACCTGCTTAGAATAGTGTGCACTGTCCAGTTGTGTGACCTCTTTCCCTTGGCGCTGTAGCTCTGCCTCCATGTGTGGGAAGTTTCGCAGGTCCCTGCGTTGCAGCCGACTTGTGAGCAGCTGCAGCCTGCTTTTGAAGGTGCTCACAGAACTGATCATGTGAATTATGTTTTTGTCCTTTCCCTGAAGCTCCAAATTCAGTTCATTGAGCAGGCTGGTGAGATCTGTGAGGAAGGCTAAATCCAAAAGCCACTGGGTGTCCTCGAGTTTTGAATGTCCACCATGACCTGACAGCTTCAGAAAATCCCTGATCTCAGGCAACAGCTCAATGAATCTGGCCAGAAATTTACCTCTGCTTAGCCACCTGACGTCCATGTGCAGCAGCAGGTCTGTGTGGTCTGCTCCTGCCTCCTCCAAGTGAGCCCGGAACAACCTCCTCTGCAGACTCCTGGCCCTTATAGAGCACACAGTTTTCATGGCAACATCCATCACTTCCTTCATGTTTAAAATCTTCCCACACAGGGCCTGTTGGTGGATGATGCAGTGATAGTTCAAAATGTCTGGGAAAGCATCATTCTGCTTGCAGAGTGCAACAAATCCACTGGTGTGACCGGTCATTGCTGGAGCACCATCAGTTGTTATAGAAATTAGTTTATAGAGGGGCAAGTTGCTTTTATTAACAAACTCCATAAACACATTAAAAATATCTTCTCCTCTTGTGTGTCCCTTCAAAGGCAAGATGGTGAGCAGCTCCTCTTTTGCACTCATGTCTGCAAAGGCCATTCTGATAAAAACACACAGCTGTGCTGTGTCCACCATGTCTGTTGACTCATCAAACTGAAGAGAGAAACACTCACATTGTTGCACGTTCTTTTTTAGCTGCTCCTCCACATCAAAAGCCATTCCCTCACATCGTCGTGTCACTGTTTGTCTGGACAACTGCATGTCTTTAATAGCAGCTACGATCTCACTTTTATTTTTAAAATCGTGAAAAAGTGCATCTGCAGCCTCAATAAACGCTTCTTTCATAACTTCTCCATCACTGAACGACTTCTTATGTTGAGCCAGGATGCGGCTAACACGGTAGGAGGCGATTGTAGCTGCCTTACCTTTCGTGCTGGGCCGAGTGAAGATCGATTGCTGTGCTGCAAGCTTGTGTTTTAGCTCCCGCACTTTGTGAGTCCGTAAAGAACTTTTAGGAGGGAAATCTGCATCAAAACGTTTGTGCATCGTCTTGAAATGCCGCTCCAAGTTGCACTTTTTGGGCAAGGCAACGCTCGAATTACAGATGAGGCAAATAGACTTTGAATTAGAATAAACAAAAAAATAATCCTCCTCCCATTCTGTGTGAAAATAGTAAGTTTTCGTTTGCTTCTTCGCTAGTTTTCCTTCCATGTTTTCTGCGTACTGACATTCACTCTTCAGCGGTCTCACTGCTGTCTTAAAGTCTCGTCAGTCATCGCGAGACTGTGTCTGTGAGCATACAAGATGGGGAGGGCTGAGGAAAGCGTTGGTGCGCATTGGCATATAGTCATTCCTCCCTCCACCCCTTCTGCCGGAGTTAGAATGAAGCTGAGCAGCGGCCACCACTTCTGCCGGAGTTAGAATGAAGCTTAGCAGCGGACATTTCACCTTGTTAACAGCTGAGAGCCGGCTCGTCAGCTGTTAGAGCAAGGTTGAGCTTCGCGGGCAACTGGGAACCAGCTGGCGGGCGACCGGTCGCCCGCGAGCGACTGGTTGGGCACACTTGCTCTATGATAAAGTCCCAAAAACTCTATCAGCATTAAGCACATCCAGACAGGACATTGTTGCAGTTTGATGACATGCAAGGAGATCAAAGAGTCTGTGAGCAACATTCAGATAGCACAGTTCAGCAGTTGTTCAGCTTGGCGCCTCCGAGCACACCCACAGAGATCTCTGGGGGGGGGGGTCAGCAAGGTCTCTCAGCTTCACTCAAGCAAACTGAAATTAGCATTTTGAAGTACTTTGAATTGCTGTTTACCCCAAAATCTAAATTAAAACTATGACATATTTATTCTGGATGTATTATAGGTACGTGAAGGTAATAGGTACGAGATAAATGTACATTGTTAATAATTATGCCTCTCTCATTATTTTATATATTTTTTGGCCTGCAAGAGGACCCCTGCTGGTCCATTACTGTAACGCACCATGTTTACACACAATGCCTAGAGAAAGCTAACGTCAGCTAGCTTGTATTTACAAGTTTCACTCATTTTATCGCAGTATATTGTCCATAAACTTTGATACATACTTGGTAAACTGAAGAAAGTACAGCACGTTCCAAATCGGCGTCCGACACGTTGTTGTGTCTTTACAAGTTGTGCTCCATACAAAACCTTCTGACACTCATTACCGAGTTGTGGAGCTCCATGGCGACGCAAAACATTACTGATTTCAGAGTGTGGTTTTCCTCTCTCAGAAAGTTCGATAATAAATTCAGAAAACGGTTCAAGTGCAGCCATTGCCTATTATTTAGGAATGGTTTGTTTTTATGCCGTCTTTCTTCTCCGCTGTAAAATTTATTCTTTGGCGACTTCCGGTACGTCATTTCCAGTATCGCTACAAATTAAAACAACAACTGTACTTACGCAAAAACCAAATCGCACCCTTTTTTTATTTTTGCAATTTCTGTTTTTCTAATTTCGTTTTAAAAACGAAATAACGAAAAAACTGTTTAAAAACCGTTTTTGTAATTTCGTTTTAAAACGAAAAAACGGAATAACCAAAGCTTGTTTGGTTATTTTGTTTTTATTTTGAAACGGAATAACCAAAGAACGAACCATACATGGATTGCAAAGACGCAGAGAGAAAGGAGCGGTTCCACTCAAAATACGCGCCGTGTAAACAGGGCCTAAGGCATGAAGTTCTCACAAGCATGCATTTCTAGAGCATTTCCAGGGCGTGATTGAATTACGTTCCCATAGTCATATGTTGCACTGAGTGAACTGACTGATAAGGGAACTGAAGGTTATGCACCATGACCCATGTTCCCTGAAGGAAGGGAACGAGGTGCAACACATGTTTGCCCTTTCAATGCCCAAGCTCGGTGAAGTGCACTTGGAGGATGAAGGTGGGGAGTCAGCCCCTTTTATGCAAAGATGGCGGGGCCTCCTTGCTGACACCCACCTGCCTTAAAAGGCGTGATTGTATTACTTCAGGTGAACCGCACGGGGGCGCAATTCCCATAGTCATATGTTGCACCTCGTTCCCTTCCTTCAAGGAACGTGGGTTAAGGCCCAGGCAGAGCTCTGCGTACGACCTGTACGCCGCTCTACGCGCGTGTTGTGTGCGCACGCGTTCACAAGCACAGCTCTGCGTTCGTTCTCACGTTAAATGCTCGTGTTTTTGCTCCAAATTCTTGTCGTAATTTGAGCAGCTGCGCGCAGAGCGTTTACCTATGGGACAAACTGAGGTTGCTGATTGGTCATTTGCTGACACGCCTACTGAATTGATTGACAGGTCGGGTGGGGGAAAAAAGGCAAGGCTGCGCAACGGTTTTCTGTGTTTATATGTTAATAAAAAGTTCTAAAAAATAAAATAAAAACAGGGAGCGCTGGTCCAGCACACCAGAACACCAGGAAATATTTAGAACCTCGCGCAGCCACATAGGACATGAGTTTAGTTCGCTCGTGACAAATTGATTATTTTCCTCCTCATTGGAGGAGGAAGCGAGCACTTGACTTTTGGTAAAAAAACAAAAGAAAAGTCCAGATCAGGGATGAAGAAGGGGAATTTAATACATTTGTGTCTCATACAAAACAGTCCGGCGCCGGGCAGTTTATTGTGAGACAACGCGCCTTGCGTACGCGGTCGTAAAATTTGAGCTTTGCGCATTCGTGCCCTGCGGGGCTACACTTGTGCCTCTGCGTACGTACGGCGTACAGCGGCGTACTGTCTTACGCAGAGCTCTGCCTGGGCCTTCATGGTGCATAACCTTCAGTTTCCAGGTCCCCCCTCCCTCCTGTAAGTTCCCACTGAGCACGCATCAAGCTCCCCCTCCCTCCCTCCTGTAAGTTTCTATTCAGTTGTAAGTTTCGTTTAAGTATTTTCTGGTGTAAAGGCACATAAACCACAAAACTCGAACAATGCTTTTCAATGGGAGGGCGTTTGTAACCGCAAAACATCGTAACTCGAGACTGTCGTAACCCGGAGACTATCTCTATATGTAATTTATCATTCTCAACAGGAGAATTCCCAGATAATATGAAAGTAGCTAAGGTGGTTCCTCTTTTTAAAAATTGTGATAATTGTATGTTCAACAATTATAGACCAATATCCTTGTTACCACAGTTCTCAAAAATTCTAGAAAAAACTATTTGTGAACAGACTAGATCAATTTCTAGATAAACAAAATATTCAAAGCAACAGTCAGTATGGTTTTAGAGCAAAACAATTCTACATCAATGGCTCTCATGGAATTAATGGAACAAATAACTACTGTGTGCTGTTGATCAAAAACTATATTGTGGCTGTATTTTTATTGATAAAAAAAAACATTCAGTACTATTGACCACACTATTCTCCTTGAAAAATTGAACAAATATGGTATTAGAGGACCAGCATTACAGTGGGTATTTAGCTATTTGGAAGACAGGAAACAGTTTGTACAGCTAAATGATGTAAGATCTGACCTCTGTAATATCCCATGTGGAGTTCCTCAAGGCTCTATACTTGGACCAAAGCTATTTATTTTATATGTGAATGACTTGGTAAATGTGTCAGGCCTCCTTAAATGTGTCCTTTTTGCAGATTATACCACATGTTTTTGTTTTGGGAAGGATATAGAGCAGATGTTGGAGTTGATAAAGACAGAATTTGTCAAAATACAAACTTGGTTTAAACTCAATAAATTATCATTAAATCTAGATAAAACTAATTACATGATATTCAGTAATAAAAATATATTTGTTGATGTTCCATTCAAAATTGAGGGTGTTGAGATTTATAGAGTGAGTGAGGTCAGAGGCGGTCCGTGGCATGTGCGAACTGAGCAGCCGCACAGGGCGCCATCCAGCAGGGGGCAGCATAAGAGGAGACCCCGCTCCTCAGGTTTTTATTCATTTAAATCTTTTACAACTTTTGTTTTTAACAACATAACACAGAACACTACCGCGCTGCTCCTGGGCCACCCCACCCTTAATTTGTGAGGTGAAGCTTTTGGGTGTTAGTGATGACAAACGGACATGGAAACATCACATAAATTCTGAATAAAATAACTAAAGCCATTGCAATACTGTACAAAGTCAGAGAATTATTAAATGATAAAGCTCTGTATTTGTTGTATAACACAATCATTGTTCCACACTTAATCTATTGTATTGATGTTTGGGGGAAGGCGTGTAAAACAATTACAAAGCCTATTTTTGTTTTACAGAAAAGAGCTCTAAGAATTATCACCAGAAAGCATTACTGTTATCCATCAAGTACATTATTTTATCAACTGATGTTATTGAAGTTCCATGATTTGGTAGATTATAATATTTTATCAGTTATGTATAGGGCTCAGAATAACATATTACCTTTAAATATCCAAATACATTTTGTTAAAAGACAAAGTTGCTATAATCTTAAGGGGACAGAGACATTTGTAAAACCAAAATTCAGAACTACGGTAGTTTGAAGGGACGGTCTACCTCAATCCAGGGAATTGGATTATGAAATGGTCTGGAGAATGAAGTTAAAAATGCCAAGTCAATGTGTACATTTAAGAAAATGATCAAAACTACATTGTTGAAAATATATATATAAAGTAGTGTAATGTGTAGTGTATTAGTTAGAAAATTATAAAGAGTTAATCATTTTGTACTGTTACTGGAAGATTATTATTTTTTGAACTGATTGAAAAAAGGGCAGATATAATAAGATTTTTCTTCTTTCTGCTACCTTTCATTTTTTATATTTTGTATGTAATCGTTTATGGGATTGTATTGTTTTGTGTTTTTAAAAAAATGAACAAATTTTATAAATAAATAAATAAATTAGCATTTAGCCAGGCAAAAATACGCGAGGTTGACATAGGTCGCACATGCGTAGTCTGGTCAGTTTTCCACGATCGGAATAAAATGATCAGATTAAGTGTTTACATGTACACCGTTCAGATTATGAATTGGCATAAACCACCCGTCTCATTTGGATTGCAAATTCATTCGGATTTAGCTGAATCAACTCAGAATAGTCTGAATGGGGCGTTTACGTGACATATTTTTAATCCGAATGGCCGTTTAATCTGATTACTTATGTCCATGTAAACATAGCTGTAGGCTTATTTAAAGAAAACTACAAAATGGCAACGTCTGTCCAAAGTTTTTTTTTGGGGGGTTAACTTTTTATCCCGTACCATCCCAGTCACGTGAGTAATTTTGAAGTTGACAATCACTGAACAAACTGTGAAAGAGCGAGTTCGTGAAAGTCGAACCACGACGTAGCGAGGAACTTCTGTTCTGCAAACAGTACAGAAAAATTAACACACAGATAAAGGCCAAAACATTATCGCTCTGTCTTTGCCTTCGACAATAAAAAGTTGTAATCTCTATAAAAACTCTCAAAACATTTTTACAGCTCCTCAGGTCCTAAAAGTACTCATAATTTTAGGTTTTCAAAAGGTATCTCAATTTTCATTGAATGAAATAATTGGGGGGGGGGTCTATTCGAGATTTTGTGTTTCAATACCAGTGGTGGGCCCCCGACCGCTAGGTAGCGCTGTTGCGCTAATCCGCTTGTAGCGTAGCTAAATAATCTGTTAGCTTTACAGCGGATTGACTAAGTTTTATAATTCATAAGCGGATTTATGCTATTTTTATTTAAAATGCAGTACCGCTAATAACTAAATATCTATCAGTAAAAACGAAATAACGTATTTACGAGCAGCGCCGGATGTGGTCCGTCACAAAAAAGCGTCCCCCTCAGTCTCTTGGTGTGTGCTCTCTCTATAGCAGTTAGCAGCCAGTGTGTTACTCTGGAGCCTTATTGCTTGTTTTTGAAGAGTCAGACGAAGACTTTTTAACATGGAGGGTGAACTTATGGATGTTTCTCAGGGCCTACGCGACGCGTCTGTATTTAAAAATAGAATTTCGCCACATTAGCACTCTTCAAAATGGCGTCCGCGACAGCCAAAGAAGCCAGGATTTTACAACAAAACACGGTAAAACAATTATTTCTTTGCTGAGAAAAAATATATTTCATAGCTGACGTTATAGCACAAGTTTTTCTGAGCTTGAGAGTTTCACGAAATGGTCAAATCTGCTGGATTTAAAAAAGTAGTTCACCATTAGGACTCTTCAAAATGGCGTCCGCAAGGCAGCAAACTTACATACTCAGGGAATCACAAGGAACTCAGGAGACAGAGGCAACAGGAGGAGACAATGCCAGGACAATGATAAACACAGAGATACAGACTTATTTTTGATTTGATGTTCATTCATTCATTTTAAAAGAACAATACAAAACAGTTTCATCAGATACAAGGATGAATAGACTTTTAGCTGAATGGATGGATGGATAGACAGTTAGCTGGATGGATGATCTTTAACAAGTTCTAAAATCATTAAAATTTAACCTCAGCTTGTGCCTCTGACCCAACAGAACCTCCTTCAGCAGCAGAATCCTCTGTGGTTCTCTGACTTCATCAGTCTGCAGGACTTCATCAGTCTCTCTCCTGGTTCTGGAGGAGTTCTGACCCACTTTCCATTGTTGCTTCAGTTCTTTGAGGTTTCTGCTCAGCTCTCTGAAGGTTTCAGGTTCAGGTTCTGGACTCTGACTGGGCCGTTGATTTGATTTGATGTTTATTCATTCATTTTAAAAGAACAATACAAAACAGTTTCATCAGATAGAAGAATACAAGTAGGATAAAATGAAAGGAGCAGAAAGAAGATGAAATCTTATTATATCTGCCCCTTATTTATTTCACAGTTTGTTCAACCAATGATAACCTTCAAACTACATCACAAAATGAATAAATCTACTAATTTATCTAACTGTAATACTGTACACAAACACACTAAGCTACATCATATATAGTTTTTGAGCAAGTCCTTTTCGACCTTTTTCTTAAATGTATACATTGGGCAGCACGGTGGCACAACTGGTAGAGCTGCTGCCTCTCAGCGAGAAGGTTGCCGGTTCAAATCCCGGTCCGGGGCCTTTCTGGGTGGAGTTTGCATGTTCTCCCCGTGCATGCGTGGGTTTCCTCCGGGTACTCCGGTTTCCTCCCACAGACCAAAAAACATGCTTGTTAGGCTGATTGGTGACTCTAAATTGACCCTAGGTGTGAGTGTGAGAGTGGATGGTTGTTTGGTGTGAGTGAGACAGGTCCCTCTTGTAAATGAGTCCCCGTGACTCAACGAGGCTAGCCTGTATAAATAAAGGTTGAATGAATGAATGAATGAATTGATTTTGCATTTTTAACATCACTCTCCAGAACATTCCACAATCCAACTCCCTGAATTGAGGTAGACCGTCCCTTTAAGCTGGTTCTGAATTGTGGTTTGATGAATATCTGTCCCTTTAAGATTGTAATAACTTTGTCTAAATTTCTTTGGATATTTAAAGGTAATGTGTTATTATGAGCCCTATACATAACTGATAAAATACTATATTCTACCAATTCCTGGAATTTCAATAAATTTAGCTGAAGAAACAAGGTGTTTGATGGGTGACTGAAATGTTTTCTGGTGATTACTCTTACAGCTCTCTTTTGTAAAATAAAAACAGGCTTTGTAATTGTTTTGCACGCTTTTCCCCAAACCTCAATACAATAGATTAAATGTGGAACAATGATTGTGTTATACAACATATACAGAGCTTTATCAATTAAAAAATCCCTGACTTTATATACAGGTACATGAACACACAGCATGACAATCACAAACACCTGGACAACAAAATGGAGGAGATAAGCAAGACAATTAACAGAGAGACCAGGGAGTGTAGGGATGGGGACCCATCACCTGAGAACAACATGCTTACAACTGTTATCTTGAAGTTCTAGGGTGTAGAGAGCCACAGAAACGGTTATGGTAGGCCGGATTTGGCCCACGGGCCTTGAGTTTGACACATGCGATCTAGTGGTACTAAAAGTAACAAAAGAAGAAGAAAAAAAACAGCCAAATATGTCAGCAGTTTAGCTAACAGACTTTGGAATGGGTACATTTTGTCCTTGTGAAACCTGTTGAAGAGAACCAAACTAAATACTCTGAAACTCAAACAACTTACTGTATAACAGTTCATGCACTGCTAGTTGGCAGTGTAGTGCAAATATTGCATAACTTGCTGCTACCAATTGTTGAATTTAATTAGCGGATTAGAATTAGCTTCCCCTAATTTTCATAAGACATTAGTGCTTTTGAAATTGCGGACCTAAATAAATTAATTAGTGCTTTAGAAATAGCGGAACTAATTTTTGGATTAGCGTTGCCCACCACTGTTCAATACAAATGTTTTAACTTTTTATCCTGAGTTTGTCTCTGAACAATTCTGACAGAATTTGACAACCAAATTCAGTTTGTTCAGTTGCCATAAGAACAACAGCTGGGCCTCACATGGAGTTTGAGCAAACAGACAGTGTGCTTCTTGTTGTTGCAGTGAAAACGAGAACGCACATGCTGTTGCACACAAGGCTGTGTCAATTACCATGCATTGCAATCTCTTTGGATTGATTGGAACAAAATCAATGTTGTTCTGGGACTGACTGCCAGCATTTATAGAGTTGTCAGCACAGCCTTCCTGCAAGAGGGGAGTGGCACAGTGTACAATGGCTGTGTGAAATATTTGTTTAAGGCCTGTGGGTGTTGACACAGCTGCCAGGGCAGCAGGGATGAGATGATGAAGACAGAACAAAAGTTTAGTGTAAAACTATTTCAAGTGTTTTGTTCATGAATTTTAGATGACGAGCTGTGATGGGAAGTGAACTTGTGTCAGTATTACAAACTACAAAACACATTTAACTGTCAGAACATTATTTTGCTTCCTGAAAACACCATGACCTCAGTTTATGTGCTGACCAGAAATAAATATGACTTTTTTTTTCTTTTTTTTTTTTGGGAGATACTTTGAGAGAGAATTGTTTTCATTATCTCCAGCCACCAAAGGAGAAGGCCATAATGATTTGAAAGGTTTTGTCTGTGTGTGTGCATGTGTGTTCATTTGTCTTTAGCCTGATTAAAATATCCTATGAACCACTTGATGAATTTTAATGAAACTTTCCAAAGCACTCATTGTACATCTACAACTCATTAACTTTTGGAGTCAACCTAATTCAAGTTGTCTACCACAGCTAATTGACTTTAGCCAACACAGAAAGGCTACAATTCAGACAATTTTGCAGGTATCAAGCTAAAATTTGGTGTGGTAGTAGATAAAAGTTGTAAACCAGCCATTGGAAGGGCACCTTTTTTGAACATTGGTGCTAGTCCAAAGCCTCTGGAAGGACAGTCATAAATCCACATGATTGTTTTGACATCAAGTTTTTGCCAGATAACTTTCTTGATGCAACCTTCACCAGTTGGGTTGCATCAAGAAAGGCATCTGGCAAAAACTTGATGTCAAAACAATTGTGGATTTACAACTGCCTTTACAGATTGCACAAGTACTACCTTGGTGTGTAAACCAACCTTCACAGATCATTTTGGACAGTTAACACCTCCTGTGTTTTTAGTCGGTAGGGTGCCAGTGGAAATTGGCCTTGGAGGCAGTTGATCTGCTGACAAGTGGGCAGCCGGAAGAGAAAGAAGAAATAGCTTATCATTTTAAACACATACAGTATTTCAAGCGCTAACAGATTATGCAAGATCTTGCAATATTGCATAATGCCATTTATAAGTTTAACTAAAAGAGATATAACTCTGTCCTATTTCAACCCAAAATGAGCTTAATTTAAAACTCTGGACAGACCATAATATGCAATCCTTCAAGAAAAGCTAGGCCTTAATAATTTTCAAGTTACTCTTCTGATTTGTGGTGATTTGTGTGTTTCAATTAACATTTGTGTTTATAACAAAGTTTGCAAGAACTTTATTGTTTTTTTGGTAAAAGAAGCAGTGAAGCTACATAACCTATGACACCTTAACTCTGCAGGCAATGAACTTCAATTCCAGTATTCTGGCCTCCCACAACACAACTTTTCCCAGAAGGACAGTATCTTTATAAAAAATGTTTTTCATGTGACAATGACCCAACAGAGAAAACACACTGCAATCACTTTTTTGATGGGAAACATATTTAGACAAACTTGAATCCTGAGCCACACAGAAAGTCCTTGTTTTATACTGATCGGCTTCAAGCAAAGACGATAAACTGTCTTGGGCCAAGTACCAGCAGGCATATAGAGTATGATCTATTTGTGCATTGCGATGTCATAAAAGAGTCACACAATAACTGGAACAGTCAAAAATTACATTGCAATATACCAGTACATGTTTTAAAGTGTCAGCAGTGACTAAGGCTCATAGTGGAAGTCTTTAAACTGACAAGTTCTGTAAGCCTTCTAGATAGTTATACTGTTGTATGTCTTCTGGAGTTTGTGCTTGTACAAAAGATTTATGATGTCTGACCACTAAATACACTAAACAAGACATTTTAATATTTGTTGAGACAATAAAAACAGAAAAATGTTTTGCATTTTATTGTTTGTGACCTATAAATTACAGCTGTACCAAGTGGGCCTTGCTATGCATTACTACAAGGATTGGGACAGCCTTCTTTCTCAGGCTTGGACAGGAAAATGTAAGGATAGGTTTTAAAATTAAGAGAAAGGAGTAAAGATAGAACAAAGTTTTGCACTAGCAACTGAGTTAAATTACAAGAACATGATTGTGCGTTCATCTGTACCCAGGAACAAGTGCTCACTGCCTGGGTTGGGGACCTCCAGGGCGCGTACGGTTCATCTGTACCCAGGAACAAGTGCTCACTGCCTGGGTTGGGGACCTCCAGGGCGCGTACGGTTCATCTGTACCCAGGAACAAGTGCTCACTGCCTGGGTTGGGGACCTCCAGGGCGCGTACGGTTCATCTGTACCCAGGAACAAGTGCTCACTGCCTGGGTTGGGGACCTCCAGGGCGCGTACGGTTCATCTGTACCCAGGAACAAGTGCTCACTGCCTGGGTTGGGGACCTCCAGGGCGCGTACGGTTCATCTGTACCCAGGAACAAGTGCTCACTGCCTGGGTTGGGGACCTCCAGGGCGCGTACGGTTCATCTGTACCCAGGAACAAGTGCTCACTGCCTGGGTTGGGGACCTCCAGGGCGCGTACGGTTCATCTGTACCCAGGAACAAGTGCTTACTGCCTGGGTTGGGGACCTCCAGGGCGCGTACGGTTCATCTGTACCCAGGAACAAGTGCTTACTGCCTGGGTTGGGGACCTCCAGGGCGCGTACGGTTCATCTGTACCCAGGAACAAGTGCTTACTGCCTGGGTTGGGGACCTCCAGGGCGCGTACGGTTCATCTGTACCCAGGAACAAGTGCTTACTGCCTGGGTTGGGGACCTCCAGGGCGCGTACGGTTCATCTGTACCCAGGAACAAGTGCTTACTGCCTGGGTTGGGGACCTCCAGGGCGCGTACGGTTCATCTGTACCCAGGAACAAGTGCTTACTGCCTGGGTTGGGGACCTCCAGGGCGCGTACGGTTCATCTGTACCCAGGAACAAGTGCTTACTGCCTGGGTTGGGGACCTCCAGGGCGCGTACGGTTCATCTGTACCCAGGAACAAGTGCTTACTGCCTGGGTTGGGGACCTCCAGGGCGCGTACGGTTCATCTGTACCCAGGAACAAGTGCTTACTGCCTGGGTTGGGGACCTCCAGGGCGCGTACGGTTCATCTGTACCCAGGAACAAGTGCTTACTGCCTGGGTTGGGGACCTCCAGGGCGCGTACGGTTCATCTGTACCCAGGAACAAGTGCTTACTGCCTGGGTTGGGGACCTCCAGGGCGCGTACGGTTCATCTGTACCCAGGAACAAGTGCTTACTGCCTGGGTTGGGGACCTCCAGGGCGCGTACGGTTCATCTGTACCCAGGAACAAGTGCTTACTGCCTGGGTTGGGGACCTCCAGGGCGCGTACGGTTCATCTGTACCCAGGAACAAGTGCTTACTGCCTGGGTTGGGGACCTCCAGGGCGCGTACGGTTCATCTGTACCCAGGAACAAGTGCTTACTGCCTGGGTTGGGGACCTCCAGGGCGCGTACGGTTCATCTGTACCCAGGAACAAGTGCTTACTGCCTGGGTTGGGTTCTAACCTAACCCTAACCCTAACCCTAACCCTAACCCTAACCCTAACCCTAACCCTAACCTCCAGGGCGCGTACGGTTCATCTGTACCCAGGAACAAGTGCTTACTGCCTGGGTTGGGGACCTCCAGGGCGCGTACGGTTCATCTGTACCCAGGAACAAGTGCTTACTGCCTGGGTTGGGGACCTCCAGGGCGCGTACGGTTCATCTGTACCCAGGAACAAGTGCTTACTGCCTGGGTTGGGGACCTCCAGGGCGCGTACGGTTCATCTGTACCCAGGAACAAGTGCTTACTGCCTGGGTTGGGGACCTCCAGGGCGCGTACGGTTCATCTGTACCCAGGAACAAGTGCTTACTGCCTGGGTTGGGGACCTCCAGGGCGCGTACGGTTCATCTGTACCCAGGAACAAGTGCTTACTGCCTGGGTTGGGGACCTCCAGGGCGCGTACGGTTCATCTGTACCCAGGAACAAGTGCTTACTGCCTGGGTTGGGGACCTCCAGGGCGCGTACGGTTCATCTGTACCCAGGAACAAGTGCTTACTGCCTGGGTTGGGGACCTCCAGGGCGCGTACGGTTCATCTGTACCCAGGAACAAGTGCTTACTGCCTGGGTTGGGGACCTCCAGGGCGCGTACGGTTCATCTGTACCCAGGAACAAGTGCTTACTGCCTGGGTTGGGGACCTCCAGGGCGCGTACGGTTCATCTGTACCCAGGAACAAGTGCTTACTGCCTGGGTTGGGGACCTCCAGGGCGCGTACGGTTCATCTGTACCCAGGAACAAGTGCTTACTGCCTGGGTTGGGGACCTCCAGGGCGCGTACGGTTCATCTGTACCCAGGAACAAGCGCTTACTGCCTGGGTTGGGGACCTCCAGGGCGCGTACGGTTCATCTGTACCCAGGAACAAGCGCTTACTGCCTGGGTTGGGGACCTCCAGGGCGCGTACGGTTCATCTGTACCCAGGAACAAGTGCTTACTGCCTGGGTTGGGGACCTCCAGGGCGCGTACGGTTCATCTGTACCCAGGAACAAGTGCTTACTGCCTGGGTTGGGGACCTCCAGGGCGCGTACGGTTCATCTGTACCCAGGAACAAGTGCTTACTGCCTGGGTTGGGGACCTCCAGGGCGCGTACGGTTCATCTGTACCCAGGAACAAGTGCTTACTGCCTGGGTTGGGGACCTCCAGGGCGCGTACGGTTCATCTGTACCCAGGAACAAGTGCTTACTGCCTGGGTTGGGGACCTCCAGGGCGCGTACGGTTCATCTGTACCCAGGAACAAGTGCTTACTGCCTGGGTTGGGGACCTCCAGGGCGCGTACGGTTCATCTGTACCCAGGAACAAGTGCTTACTGCCTGGGTTGGGGACCTCCAGGGCGCGTACGGTTCATCTGTACCCAGGAACAAGTGCTTACTGCCTGGGTTGGGGACCTCCAGGGCGCGTACGGTTCATCTGTACCCAGGAACAAGTGCTTACTGCCTGGGTTGGGGACCTCCAGGGCGCGTACGGTTCATCTGTACCCAGGAACAAGTGCTTACTGCCTGGGTTGGGGACCTCCAGGGCGCGTACGGTTCATCTGTACCCAGGAACAAGTGCTTACTGCCTGGGTTGGGGACCTCCAGGGCGCGTACGGTTCATCTGTACCCAGGAACAAGTGCTTACTGCCTGGGTTGGGGACCTCCAGGGCGCGTACGGTTCATCTGTACCCAGGAATGCTTA